>JARVZY010005842.1:0-28225 GCA_030686995.1 Artemisia argyi
TCTAAGTCGCAATAGCAGTGGTTGCTATTTCAAGACTACGAAGAGCTACATTTATTAGTAACTTATAAAGTAAGGATCGGAAGGTTGGAGTTGAACCCTTGATTATTATAAATTGTGAGCTCTGTTTTTATGCATGAGGTTGAACCCGATAAAAGCTAGTTGTATGGTAGTAATATGTTCTTGTGAGTACACATTGGTGTTTTCCAGGTGTCAAGCTGCTTTCTGGGTTAAGCAGATCATTTTATTTGCTCTTTAAACATTGATGTTATCATATACATATTGCAGTCCTGACAACCAATAGGTCTATGAAAAGATGAGTGTATGGCTTGTATTTGATTTTCGGCATTTTATTTGTGATGATGATATTATATGATCTGACCTTTGTTATACTGTGTCGGTGACTGACCATGTTATATGATAAAATAAAGATATAAACTTTTTCCACATTTGTTTCCTGAAATAGGGCAAGTGATCAAGGGATGGGATTTGGGTATCAAGACCATGAAGAAGGGAGAAAATGCTGTTTTCACTATACCTGCCGATCTGGCTTATGGTGAAGCCGGTTCTCCTCCAACAATCCCTCCCAATGCTACTCTCAAGTTTGATGTTGAATTACTCTCATGGGTTAGTGTCAAAGACATTTGCAAGGATGGTGGTATTTTTAAGAAGATTGTAAAGGAAGGGGAGAAGTGGGAAAACCCAAAGGACCTTGATGAAGTTATAGGTACTTCTTTTGCACCTGTTGTTAGTGCCTAAATTTCTGCTTATTAATTCCAATTTCATGTTCTGGATGTGCTTATTCGTTTTCCTTTTGTAATGCAGTCAATTACGAGGTTTGTCTTGAGGATGGGACTCTAGTTGCAAAGTCTGAGGGAGTGGAGTTCAAAGTAGAAGATGGTCATTTTTGCCCTGCTTTGTCTAAGGCTGTAAAAACAATGAAGAAAGGCGAGAAGGTCGTCCTTACAGTAAAACCTGAATGTAAGTGTATGGTTGTGATCATTGTGAAGAAACTTATCTTGACTAATACGAAGGGTGATTTACTAAATACTAATATATTTTTTTGGGGTTGCAGATGGATTTGGGGATAAGGGGAAACCCGCATCTGGTGACCAGGGTGCGGTCCCAGCAAATGCTACACTACAAATCACACTTGAACTCCTGTCATGGAAGGTCGTCTCAAATGTTACAGATGACAAGAAAGTTGTCAAGAAAATATTGAAAGAAGGGGAGGGATATGAGCGCCCGAACGAAGGAGCTGTCGTTCAGGGTCAGTATCAACTAACTTTTGTTGCTCCTTATCTATAGTTTTAACATTTTTTTTTTTTTATTTTCCAATCGCTAAAGTTATTTCTTGTGATGAACAGTGAATTTGATTGGTAGGCTACAAGATGGAACTGTATTCACTAAAAGAGGTCATGATGGTACCGATCCTCTGGATTTCAAGGCAGATGAAGGTAAATACACCATTTGGAGTCTTCTATTTGCATAGTTTTTACCCTATATTATGTATTTTTTTATATTTGTTAATAACACTTCGGTATTCACATAAACAGAGCAAGTGATTGATGGGTTGGATAGAGTTGTGATGACAATGAAGAAAGGGGAAGTAGCTCTTGTAACAATTGCACCCGAATATGCATTTGGTCCTAATGGATCTGAGCAAGAGCTAGCTGTTGTTCCGCCTAATGCCACTGTTACTTATGAAATCGAGCTTAATTCTTTCATTAAGGTTAGTTGTGATTGAAATCACCTGAGTAATCTAGATTATAGATGTAATTGCTTGTCTGGTGCTAACCGTTACTTATTTTCAGGATAAAGAATCTTGGGACATGACCACAACCCAAGAGAAGATTGAGGCTGCTGGCAAAAAGAAGGAAGAAGGAAATGCATTCTTCAAAGCTGGTAAATATAAGAAAGCAGTGAAACGGTATGAGAAGGTAAGATTCTGCTTGATTTCCCTTGAGAACTGTGGTCAACTAGTGCAAAGTTCATTGAGTATGACACTAATCTATTATCCAATCTCAGGCTGCTAAGTTCATTGAGTATGATACTAATTTTGAGGAAGAGGAGAAGAAACAAGCAAAGGCATTGAAGATTACCTGCAACCTTAATAATGCAGCCTGCCAGTTGAAATTGAAGGAATACAAACAGGCTGAAAAGCTTTGCACCAAGGTTAGTATAATCAACGTCCTTTAAAACATTTTGTTCGTATCCTGCGGGTTTGGATTGGGTTTAACTGCTAATACTATCTCTTTATTTACACGTAACAAGGATATCATCATTACTACTAGTAAATTGGAACATTTTACCCTTCCAAGTCGAACACAGTCCAAATCAGCCCATGTATATAAGTAGATGCATTGATAGCCACCTGTAAAATGTTTGTTAGTTTTATAGTTTCGCACTTGTAAAAATTTAAAGTTTGACTTCCGCTGACAAGGGCTTAACTGTAATCAAAACAGGTACTGGAACTTGAGAGTACAAATGTGAAGGCTTTGTACCGCAGGGCTCAAGCTCACATGAATCTAGCTGATTTAGATCTTGCAGAGATAGATATCAAAAAAGCCCTTGAGATTGACCCCGACAACAAGTACGAACCTTTCTATACATTTTATCTAATATTGTAAAATATGTTAATAGTGATATGCAATTTACTTATGTGCTCTTCTTTGTTTTCTATGACGATTAGGGATGTGAAACTCACATACAAAGTACTCAAGGAGAAGATAAAAGAATACAATAAGAAGGATGCTAAATTTTATGGAAATATGTTTGCCAAGATGACGAAGTCATCCCCAAATGTGAGTTTTCCCAGCCCTTTCCCTAATTTTTTTTGCTCCCAAGTAGATTCAAATGTTGTTGGATTTTAATATTTATTATTATGTGCAGAAAGCAGCTACAAACGAAGCAGAACCGATGAGTGTAGACAGCAAGGCCTAATAAGTGACTGAAGTAATGCATAAGAGTTCTTCTGGTATATTTATGGTCTGGTGCTCTTATAGAGTTGCGTCTGGTCGTTCTACGTTGAGTCTGGGACAGAGTAAACATGGCAACAGTATTTGTTTCTGTCTGTTTTATTTACTTTCCTTTCAGTTAGAATTGAAACTGTTAAAACTAATTGTAAACCATAATTAAGATGAGAGATCTACTGATACGATTTACGTTTTTATATCTGTGTTCTTTGTGATTTCTCAATATGGTACAATACGATATGAGGGTACACTTTCGCGAGTGTAATCTTTATATGAAACATCTCAGTGTTGGTGCGTGTATTTCCCTGGGCACATGAAAACCAGTGGTTGGTTTGCAAGTGTGTAGTTGATGGCATATTAGCTTTTGTCTTGCCATGAAATTCGGAATTATTGTTTGAACCCTTTTAGCAGATGATGTTTTGGTGCATCATCTGTTTCGTTAGGTGCATATAGGAATTTCACATGATGGAGTGTTAGACGACATTAGTCATTTAGTTTACAAGATTTGCACATACACGCATCAAACTCACAATGTCTCGTGTACTTGCTACTATTGAGGTCACCAACCACCAAAACGTATCAGTACCATCGCACTTCAAGCACTGTGTAGTGTGTACTCGCTACTGTTGGTTGGTTATTGAGGTCACCAACCACCAAAGTATCAATACCATCGCAGTTCTATCACTTTGTACTCACTACTGTTGGAGTGTTGGTTACCAACCAACGTATCACTACAATTACAGTATAGCAATTGCACTGCACACAATTTAGTATGAAATAAGCTTCGCAGCAGTGTGCACCTCAAAATGATATAGGGGACTTTATATCCTCTTTCATCAAGGAACTTGTGGAATTGACTTAGTTCTATAACATTAACCATTATAAGTTGAATTCATGAAAACACCAAAGCTCATGCCAAGCTTTTGTAATAAATTTGATACTCTTCCATTCTCAGAGTCACACACTATTTCCTTCAAGGATACAAGAACGGGAATCCTTGGTGAGACGACTTAAGTGTCAGATTTGTCATATTCATGTATGGCTTCGGCAAATATATATCTATTATCGTGTCTTACCCGAGAGAATTTTCACATGAACAACCCGGTTTCTTGATAGGACCAAGAAATATTTCATCACAACTGTCCTTGTGAGAGCCGCAAAAACCGACAAAAAATACATTTTTTTTTCAGAGTCCGTAACTGACTCGACATCTTGGTATTATGACAATTAAAATAAACTATATAGGACGAAAAATCTTTCCACAGATGGCAAGAAGTGACAAGAAGTTTAGTGGGTGTGAATTTCTCAAATGAAAAAACCAAAACTGATCCCACATCGACCAAAAATGAAAATGAAATGATGTTTAAAAGGAGGGCGGGCAAAGCAAACACCACGACCTTACTTGAACAGGATCTGTTCTATAGGCTCGTACCTCTGTATTCTTGATTCCTCAAGAGACAGAAACCCATGTCTGGTTGATGAGCTATGACCATGTAGCTAGAGCGTGATTAACCGAGCCTTATGGTCTCGGCCATGGCTCAGTAGAGGATCGTTGCCGGTTCCATCTGATGGTTCTTGGCATGGCTACATGGTTGTCTGACAGACAATATTATCTTTTTTTCTTTTTTTACTTGAAGAGGTTTCTTAGTATTCAAGGTAAATCTCCCATTTGCCTTGAATGTAACATAAATTTTGATGGCAAGTTCTTTTTTTTTTACTATCTGATGAGTTTATTTTCATGCTATGGACTCACCACTTTAACAAGGTAATGACACAACTATTCAATCTATTGTTTTCATGTCTCATGTGGCTACATTTACCTCATTTACAGGCATTTTAAATGGCCGCTGTTGAGTGGAGATAAATCAACTGAGATAACAAAGCTGCGCGAAGACGGGACATTAAAAGCAATAGAGAATATATATTTATGGTTAAGCTGTCAAACTTCAATGATGTCAAAGGACTGTTCTTACCATCACCAAAAGTTTAAATCTTCATGGGCGTCACGATCTGTTTCTATTTATAAGTGTCAGTGTTGTTGGCGGTTATAGTGTTCATGGTCTATATCATTCATGAAAATGGCATCACAAAAGTAAGTTGGTATAATGAGTTGCATATATGAAGAACTGGTGACTTACATGCTCATGACAGTGATGTGGAATCAACGGTTTAACGTTTTTATGGAGTTATTTTAAACACATCTTAAACATGGGTTTGTAAATTTATATTCATGTGCTAATGCAACAAAGAGTTAGGAGTAAGACAATTAAATTATTAATTGTTTTTTAATCCAATCAACCAAATTTTGATAAGAGAACGTGTTTCCTTTCTAAGAAATCTACTGTTTGTTTTACAATATCATTTCTTCTTATACTTTAAATCGTAATTATAACAAATAACGTTAGATTTGTCACAAACCTTAGACTAAAATCCAAAACTAACCAACACCCATCAACATGAATCAAAGCCACACGAAGAAACGCCAAGCAAAAAAAAAAAAAAAAAAAAAAAAAAAAAAAAAAACAGTGGTGGTTGTGTAATGTATTTAAAATGTTCTCTGTCCCACATTGCTCTTGGAACTGGATGAACTTGAGTATTTAAGGTACAATCCTTCGTTTTGCCTTGTGCATCTATTTTGGTATGATGTATGGGTATGTATGAACAAACCCTTAAACAGCCGATGCATCAAGCCACAACTGGTGCTTTTTTTACACTAAATATGTTTTTTTCTCGAGTGCGTCACCGACCCAGCATCTTAGTATAATGCCCCCTGCCCCCCACCCCCACCCCAACAAACATGGACCCACGAAAATGAAAGGAATTTTATCATGGATACTTACACTTAAGGTTGATACCAATGTTCAGTTAGAAACTCTATACCAAAAAATTGAGTATGAAATGAGCAATTTGCAATATGCACCTCAAAAGTGATAAATAGTGAGACTTAAGGTATCCTAATTCGTCAAGGAACTTGCGAATTGAATTGTTCAATATCGTTATTCGTTGGATTGATCAAAACGCCAAAACATATGCCAAGCTTTTGTAATAGACTTTACACTCTTCCTTTTTCACTCTATTTCTTCGAGGATAAAAGTACAGAAATCCATACTGAGATGGGTTAGAGTGTCAGATTTGTCATATTCATGTATGGATTTTGCGAATACAAAAATCTGTAAGCATGTCTAACAAGGAAAACTTTCGACGAATCTATACAAATCCGGTTTCCTGATGGAAGGAGCAAAAACCATTTCATCAAAACTGTCCTTGTGAGAGCCGCAAAAACCGACACAAACTTTTTTTTTTTTCGACTTCGTCACCCGCTCATCATTTTGGTATAATGAAAATCACAACAAAAGATATAGGACGAAAGCATTCCACAGATGGCAAGAAGTGACAAGAAGTTTAGTGGGTGTCAGTTTCTCAAATGAAAAAACCAAGACTCATCCCACATCGGCCAAAAATGAAAATGAAATGGTGTTTAAAAGGGGGGCGGGCAAAGCAACCAGCACGACCTTACTTGAACAGGATCTGTTCTATAGGCTCGTACCTCTGTATTCTTGATTCCTCAAGAGACAGAAACCCATGTCTGGTTGATGAGCCATGACCATGTAGCTAGAGCGTGATTAACCGAGTCCTATGGTCTCGGCCATGGCTTAGTAGATGATCGTTACCAGTCCATCCAATGGGTCTTGGTATGGCTACATGGTTGTCTGACAGACAACGATCTTTTTTTTTTCCGGGCCTTTTTTACATCAACTGATGCTGACTGCATTCAGTGAAATTCTGCTTAATAGCAAAGATTATTCACTTGCAGCACACCATTTACAATGTCTTTCTTTCGTAATACCGATTCTTAGTATATGCTTTGACAAGCTGCATTTGCTAAAGATAAAGTTTTATTCTTTTACTTAAATGAAACCATCTTATTCAATCTCCCTTTGATCGCCTTTTAACCTCTTATGACAAAGTCGAGTGTAAACCAAATACCATAAGAGAAGCTGTTATTTTAAACATGTCAACAGTAGACTAGAGATGTACTCCAGTAACAATATATGGTAGGACTTGTGCCCTTACGAGTTAAGCAACTATTGTAATCAACAGGTAAATGCCGATAACTTAGTATGATAGTATCGTACGCACTAAATAAGCAGAACATAATGAATACTGAAAGACAAATCCTGTATAAGAATCAAGTTGATACCAATTGTCGCTGCAATCCCAAAAGTAGAAAGCAAGGAGATAACAGATATATATACTTCAATTTATAGAAATATAGACTAAGATCACCGGTGTAGTAATTCTTATTTGATCATCTTCCTACACAGGGGAAATGCATTTTTTCACGGATGTAATAAACCATGAATATGAAGAGAGCAGCTGCCATTGAGACTCCACTGATAAGAAAAAGACCACGCAATCCATTAAAGTTAAGAACTTTTTGCGAAGGCACAGAATCCTTTGATCCTGGGTTAAGCCACTTATTCTGTAACATTTTTAAAGTACCGTCTTCTCGTAGTTTGACAATCTGTGTTGAGATCAAATGGACCAAGGGTGAACCTGGAGGGAATGGCTGCATGTTATAGCTAACGTTACAATAAAGAACATCAAGGAGATTATATATAAAATCAAACATCATTCAGGAAACTTACGATGCCAAAACCACCAGTGAAACCTTCATAGGGGGTCATGGTGTAGCCAGTTGGATACTTAGCAAGGAATTCCTTGATGTAGGGAATTTCTGCAACAAGTGCATCAATGCCACCTTTCTTACTTCCACGTGCCAAAGCCTTAGCATTATATTCCACTACAGCATTTAGCCTCATCATGTTTTCCTTATTGAAGTTCCTAACAAAGACTCCCTCTATAGAGGGATGATAACTGTATCCAATTAAGCCTCTCTTTGATGCTAACTGAATTTGTTCAACTGTTAATAGCGAACTTAATGTTGCAGTGTAGCTTCAAACTAGCACAAGCACGACGAACAACCACACTGTGACCACAAATCTTGACAAATTACTTTGCAGCTTCTGTCCTGTAATAACTGGATTATAGTATGCTTGACTCATAAAAAAAGGTGAAATTTGGTAATTCGGAGAGCTTACTATGAGCATAAACAATGGTTGAAAAGGCAAACCAGATGGTTGTTCCGATTTGTTCGACTGGTGAACCTTGAAATTCTTCATTTGATCGATGTTCAAGAATCCAAATGACAAATCCCAGTAAAATAAAGAAGCAACCAGATACAACCCACAGATCTGTACTAAGTGGCTTCATAAAGATCCACATGCCTGTATCAGCATTTCTTGATAGTATTCCAAGGTCGGTAAATGGCAGTGTGAAGTCAACATATTTAGATCGGTTAGATGTGATTGTTATATCTCCAACACCAGCATCAAATACCTGACACGGCAACTTATAACGTGTTAGAATATATGTCGTAGCAAAAAATATTAGCATGGACTTGAGCTATAAGATGGTCGTAATATCCTGTTCCAGCAGGTACATTCTTATAATTAGCTGGAATGAATTCCAACTCTATATGCTGATCTAATGCATAGAAAGAGGCTTGGAGCACATCTACACAATACCCTGATACAACTGGTTTTTTAGTATGAGCATCTATTTGCACTTGAAATAGTCCCCCAAATGATCTCTCATTAACTGGAATGCCAATTCTGAGTTTGGATCTCACTTGTAGCATCCTATGTGTTGGTTTAGTTTGGATACCTCCTGGCCACACGATGGCTTCCAGGCCATCATCGGAAAATGAATTCACCTTGCCAAAATGTTTGGTGAAAGCAGCATCCTTTGTCCAAAACCCAACCCTTCGTTCTTCTTTACCTATCACATTTATTATTTCTAGGACTTCTGCACTAACCCTTCCATTCATAAACTGGAAAGCACCGCCTAAACCATTAAATGAGATTCTTAACATCTGATTTAAAAGTTCTGTATTGCGTCTTGCCGACCCTGTCTTTTTCAAAACTTGTGTCCTCTCAACAGCCAATGCTAATGCTGAAACTGCATCGTATACCCCAATAGCACAAATGTTTATGTCCTTGAGCTCATAGTCCTTTCTCCATTTCGAAATGAATTTTTTAAGATCCCTCGATTGCGGGATATGTGATTTCAAACCCATTACCCCATGCATAGACTCAATAACTTCATCATCCATGAAATTGAATAAGTTCATAGTCTTACTCGTGATAATCCATTTGTATCCTGAATCGATCATTCCTAGATATTTTGCATTTATTAAAACATGGGATGCAAGAGAATGACAAGTATGCATGATAAATACTTTTGTTTGCATAGTTGAAAGCTTGTGAAGCTCTTTGTTGACTAGTTCACTGCTAGCATAGGGTGAAATGAGGCTCGTATACGTTATAAAGACATTTTTCTCTTGAAAGGCTTTGATCATAAATGCAGCCATATCCCGTGTGTTATCAGTGTCTTCACTGATAATTATGACATTCTTCCATTCAAACAAGTCTGCCATTGCAGCAATGGCTTTAAATTGAGTGGTTTCATCTTGTGTAATTTGAAGGAAATATGGATGTTTGTTGGAAGAAGGAGTTGGTGAAAGGGAAAGAATAGGTACTCCAGCTTCATCTCCGAATGCCGCAAGGAGCTTTGCTTCGGTTGTTGACTCTGAACCAATAATTGCTTGCACTTTCGGCTTCTTCAAAAGATCAAGCGCTGAAAGATCATTAAAGTAAATTATATTTCATTCCATATGAATGAATTAAAACAACGAAAAAGGATTGTAAACCAACCATAAAAGTGTTGAGGATAAAAGTGTCGTAATAAAATCAAGTGTTTTAATTAAATGGTTGAAAATTGTTAAGGATAAAACATTGCCAAAAGTAGTTAAGTTGTTGAACCATTTTTTTTCCCGACTCGACATTGCGAGCCGACTAATCCCAGAGCGACTACTCTTTTGGATAGTCCGGAGTTGGTGCAGGTGAACCTTCGTGGCCACAAGATTGTTGAACCATAAGTTGGCTCGGAGATAAATTATTATTTTTATTTATTAAATTATGAAGAAATTAAAATCAAATCTTCACAAGAAACGCCATTTACTCTACAGAATTTGTAGCAGCTAATATGTTCTAATGGCAAAATGGGCAGGTCAGGCGGGGCCAACGGGTCACATGGTAAATTTAAAATTCGAGTCAAACGGGGACGGGTCAAACAGGCGTCTTTTAAAAAAGGAGACAAAAAATGACAAATTTTCTACAAGCAAAACATTTACAAACTTAAATTTTTAACCAATACATCTGCAACTTTAACCAAAAACAGCTAATTATAGAACAGTTCTATGAAAACACAAACATTTGTAGAATATTTTTTGTAACATATTTTGGAATTCTTGACTTTAGCGGGGGGGTTGTTTACCAGCAGATAGGGCATGCAATGGTTCTCCATGAGTATCCCTGTTGTGAATAACTATCCTTGTTGTGTAGTTACTGTTTAGCGTGTAAAAGTCAGATAGTGCCATGGTAATGCAGATATGAACAGTCTTTCCAAGCCATGATCCCATATCTAGAATCACTCCAACTGGGATCTCGTTATAGGCTGGAACTTCTTGTGCATTCGAACGTATCTGGAAGCAAAGTGTCATTAACACTAAGAACAAAAGATCCCTTCTCTTCCTGCTACTGATATCCATTAGTGAATAGTAAAAAACGAAAAATTCTTATTGCTGCAACCTGCAGGAACGTATATGTATTCTTATCGTATAAGTTACACCCCTACAAAGCCATCCTTATACTTACTTAATCGAAGCGTTTACACATCCTACACGTCAACTCCAACCTGCCTTCCTTACATCACCAGTGATTTCTCCAACCAAGCAGCCTCACACAAGAGAAATCACCCACATGCAGCAGTTAGCTTATCTGCTTCTGTCAATACACGTGTTCACACGTGTCAACCTTTTTTTTTGTTTGTTACTTCTCTATCAAATATATTTTGGTTGATACTGTTGTTAGATTTTCACTCAATGTACACATGTATATGTGATACTTTTATGCCATAAACCTTACTTTAGTGGTGACATATCCATAGTATTTGTATTATTGGGATACTTTACATCCCAATTGATAACTCGTCCACTATGTTATATTTCATAACACGTACTTTATTATGTCATGAAGATGACAACGCAGTCATGACACACTATGTAGGGTGCAAACCTACCCTCACAAAGGAAAAAGAAAAAGATAAAGCTGTCACATATAAGCTTGATGAGTTACCCCTAAATTATCAGTTGGTCTTGATGAGACGGGCTGTTCATTTAAAAAAAAAAAAAAAAAAAAAAACCCGGTTTCTGTGTCTTTTGCTGACTTTATTGTGGTTCTTATCATTTACCACGTTTCATTTCCTTTGTAAATTGTTACCTTAACACTATATAGGTAGTTGCTTGACACAATATTCTCTGATTTATTATGCTTTGGCAGACTTTGGACTTTGCATAAAACAAGGTATGTTTGGAATAATCTCCAGTAAGCAGTTTGGACTAGCAATCGCGAATGCATTCAAAACTCTTTATACTTTATTCTAATACATTAAGTATATGTTTATGTAAGAAATCTTGAAGACCCGAAAACCTGCTAGGATTTATGTTGCTTGTATTTCTGGCAAATGATGACATTATACAAAACTATGTCCCCGCCTAGGCATTCAATGGTATGGAATAACAACCGCAAAAACCGACACAAACTTTTGTTTGAACTTTTTTCCGATTTTCTCATCATCTTTGTGTAAAGAGCATCACCACCAACTATATAGGATAGAACAGAAACGCTGTACTGAGTATTTTTGTTTGAACTTTTTTCCGATTTTCTCATCATCTTTGTGTAAAGAGAATCACCACCAACTATATAGGATAGAACAGAAACGCTGTACTGAGTAACACAGATACCAAGCAAAAAGGGAAACAGAAGCAAGTTTAATGGTTACCAGTTGTATCAAATAAAAGAACCAAGATACATCCCACATCGACCAAAAATGAAAATGAAATGATGTTTAAAAAGAGGGTGAGCAAAGCAACCAGCACGACCTTACCTCTGTATTCTTGATTACTCAAGAGACAGAAACCCATGTCTGGTTGATGAGCCATGACCATGTAGCTAGAGCGTGATTAACCGAGTCCTATGGTCTCGACCATGGCTCAGTAGAGGATCGTTGCCAGCCCATCTGATGGGTCTTGGTATGGCCACATGGTTGTCTGACAGACACATTATTTTTTGAACTTAGAACTGCAAACCAAGTATTCGATGAAATATATGTTTCTTCAGCAGTCATGTTAAGATTTATGTTTCTTTAATCATTATGACATGTTTAGGTTTTCCAAATGATGGAGTCTTGAATAACTATACCAAGACTAAACAACTTGTTCTTGCACCTGATGACTCGAAGGTAAACCTTTACTAGAAATAAAACCTGCAAGTATGATCACAATTACTTAACATGATCAGATAAAAGCATGTTACACCATCTTACAATATGCCTATAAAGTAACTAAACCCTGGGTACCTTGGAAAATAATGACAATAAGAAATAGAACAGTGACGAGCATAGCAAAAATACTAATGCTTGATGATGACGAGGATGATGATTGAGATGATGGTGTTCTAACCGCTCTCATTTTCTTCAAAGATTTCATCCGTTCAATCCTCGCACGTTTTTTCATAACTAGCTCAGATATCTCCTTAACTAATCGCATATCATTTGTACTGAGTGATGGGCCTTTCCGTGGTCGAGGTGGCTTTGGAGCCTTCTTTGAGTTTCTTGTTTTGTGCTTTTCTTTCAATTGTAATTTGCCAATAAGAGGCACATGTTCCCTTTTTTCTTCTTCAGATTTACTGTTAATAGATGATTCTATGTCGTTATACTTGTCATCACTAATTGTCACCGAATTCCTGTTGAATTTACTACTATCTTCACCATCATCCGACCCTTTACAACTTAAGGCCCCAACAAGCGTTCTAAGCATATTTTTGCCTCTTGTGCTATTTGTCACATGCTCATTTATCTGGTCGTCTTTGCATTCACTCCCGGTACTCTCGATGTCACCAAT
Source organism: Artemisia argyi (assembly GCA_030686995.1). Taxonomy (NCBI): domain Eukaryota; kingdom Viridiplantae; phylum Streptophyta; class Magnoliopsida; order Asterales; family Asteraceae; genus Artemisia; species Artemisia argyi. The sequence continues at coordinate 13,057 of JARVZY010005842.1, forward strand.
GGGGTCGCTCTCATTTACCATTTTATTATGGTTTCGTAACTTTTGATACTATAGAATTCTGGCACTCGTATTAACCCTCCGGATTCTCTTTAGTTTCTGCACAAAATCATGTTAATCACCATCATTCAGTTTTCACAGATTGAAATCATGTATATATTGTCAAAGAGTACATAATATTTTAAAATAATAAGATTGTAATAAGGCGCTATGAATATTATCAGCCTTACATACGTACCTTGCATCATACTATCACTCGTATAAACAGCCTTACATTTGTGAGCAATACTAGCAATGTAATTTACCTAATTGTGCTACAACTGATAACAGACGAAAGTATGATATGATCATTATTGTATTGCGTTACCAAAATGTTTAAAATTTTTGTTATGCTAAAACAAATAAACCGATAACAGAATTTTCAGTAACTGAATCGTAAAATTAAATCGCTTATCTTCCTAAAACTAAATCTAAATCACAAATGAAGAACCACATATAACAAACACTACATAATAAAGTTCCATAAGTTCGGGGGGTGTTTGGGATTGCGCTACCAAAACAGCTTAAACTTTTGGAGAAAAAAGATTAGAACCAGCCCGTTGTCCCAGAAATCATGTTTTAAAGCCTTTTAATCGCAATCTCAACAACTTATTGTCCTCACAAAAAAATAAAAAAAAAATAAAAATAAAATAAAATAAAATAAAATGCTTTACAGTCTTTTCAGAACGCAATAAGCCAAATAAGCATTCCTAGCCAAAAAACATATTACAAAATGAATCATAAAACTGTAACATAATGGGCGAACCAATATATTACCTTAAACGTACGCACCAATCACCTATCGTTAGATGTTGCAGGAAATTTGGTTTTGGATATTGATAGACCAAATGCCAATCATGTATATATATTCGTTACTGCAATGACATTTTCAGCAGATTAAATTTAGAATATTAAACAGAACAAATCTTCGCCGGCTAATTGTCGTTAAAATTGAAATTAGCAAAAGCATGTTCTGCAATATTTTTATCAAGATTCGACGGTGGGCAGCTTCCTTTCTTCCCAATTTTCTGTTTTGTATTAAACTAACTAATCTGTTTTATGTATGTACGTAGATTAAGGTGATTATAATACATAAACACATGACTAACATGTTCTTTAACATATAATATAACAATATGGTATTTTATTTACTTGATTCGGATATTTTCAAATGTGAATCGATTAACAACTGTTTGAACTTTTAGCGTTCAACTTTAGGTTCAATGAATGAAGTCGTCGCCATATAAACGAATGCTCTTCGCATTTTAGGCTAGGAAAATAGATTATACAACACGTGTTAGCGTTGAAGCTAGTTTGGCAAGCTAATGTCTCGGCCTTAACTCTTCAATTATGTAAACAAAACTTGTACCACATAGAACATTTCTTTAAAGACGAACAAATGAATGAACTTATAATATTACATATAGTTCAAACGCGACACTTGATGTTAGCAATTAGCACTATACAGCTGTTTTTGTATAGGGTTAATTACTTCATACTTGTCACTGTTTTTATTGTATGTACTCAAATATATATATATACTAGAAAAGTGCCCGCGCGATGCGGGGGCGGATTGTTGGGGTGAAGAGGAGGGAGGTGGGGTGGTGGAAAGTGGTTGTTTGGGTGGTTGTTGAGGTGGTTATAAATTATTGGGGGCGGTTGTTGAGGTGGTTATAAATTGTTGGGGATGGTTGTTGAGGTGGTTATAAATTGTTGGGGGTGATTGTTAGGGGTGGTTGTTTCCATAATTAGTAAGTAAAAGTCTGAATTTTTAAGCCTTTCTAATTATAGAATAGTCCCAAATACATTATATATATATATATATATATATATATATATATATATATATATATATATATATATATATATATATATATATATATATATATATATATATATATATATATATATATAATGCATTTTTTGGACTATTCTATAATTAGAAAGCTTAAAATTCAGACTTTTACTTGCTTATTATGGAAGGATTTCAAAATTAATTGGTTAATAAGCAGGTTGGTTAGGAAGTTGGTTAAGAAGTTTGTTAGGAAGTAATTATTCAAACTAAAATTATTTGGTAACCATCTCTACTTATAAAGCATAAAAACAACTAAATGTGTAACCGAATAACGCAAAATATAGTTACAGGTACCCGCCGCCGCATTGCGCGGGTACCGTTCTAGTATATATATATATTCTTATTGTGTGTATTAAACTTTTAAATTTTAATTATTGTGTGTATTTTGTGACTATTTAAGCCATATAAAATGACAATTTTACCTTTTGAAATTTGAAAAAAAAGTAAGGGTAAAATGATCTCAAATACACACAATAATCGAAATATGAAAGTTCAGTACATATAATAAGAAAAAAAAAAGTTTTGTACACACAATAAAAGAAAGTGGCAAGTATGATATTTTTTCAAGCAATTAACCCTTTTATAAATCAATTTGTGCTAGCTACTAGTAACTACCACCAAATGGCTTAGTGGAAAGGTGTATGATATATCCTCACAGGAGATTTAAAGTTCAAACCTCACTAGATACACATATGAGGGTGGCTAGAAAAAGGGTCAGAAACGGTCACAATCAAGGATAACTAATAAGGACGTGTATGTCTCGATCAAAGACTCGCCCTCCCGGATAACCAGGGACGGAGCCAGGGAGTTCTTGCGGGTGCACGTGCACCCCATGGAAATTTTTGATATAGTGTTAATTTTTGAAAAAAACACCGATTTTTCCTAAAGTCATCTTAAATACACCCGGTCCATCGAAATGTGTTTCTAGTAATATTGTTCAAATTTTTGTGTGCACCCGGTCATATTTAGTCCTAGCTCCGTCCGTGCGGATAACACTATATCACGAAGAGGGATAATCTTATCCGTTTGATTTCACTATTGTGTGGTAGTTACTAGTTAGAACTCCGAAGGGATGTGGTAGTGGTAGATCGAGCATAAATTAAACATCATGGATTAAATGTATTTGTCAACTTTTCTAGCATATAATCCGTCTGATTGCCACAACTAAATATGAATTTGTGGTACAATATTAAAAATTATTAATAGCAATACTTGTGTATAGTGTTTGTGGGGTGTCAAATAATCATTAAGGATGATCAAATTAAAGTTTGGTGGTTCATGATTTGATTGATAGTTATTATGTATAATTCTTTTTGGTAAGATTTTCACCTTCTATAATTGCTTGTAATCATATAAATAATAGATTAAAGTTCAAAATAACACTACTTTTGTTTGGGTAATAATGTCTAACTTTGTTTTTATCTAACCACATTTTGATCATTATAAATCTAGAGGTGAGTGAGATCAACATATCTCACAAATTTTCTAAATATCCAAATCCTAAACAATTATTTTTTTTCATCAAAACAACAAATCACACTTTCCAAATTTTTTGTGAAAATGTAATATTTTGCAAACGGTAGCGACAAAAAATATACTATATCGACACTTTTTTTATATTTCATACTTTGATATACTTTCGATTATTTATTTTTTTTATTTTTTTTTATCCCTTTTTAGTGTTGAAATTTTCGCCCTGAAAAAATCACATGTGATTTGTTATTTCAAAAATCACGTGCGATTTCACACATCACATGTGATTTGTTATTCTAAAAATCACATATGATTTTTAAAGTAACAAATCAAATGTGATTTTTTTAGCGGAATTTTTAACACTATATATATATATATATATATATATATATATATATATATATATATATATATATATATATATAATTGAGTTCATATAAGATCAATGTTAAAGTTTTAAAAATAAGATCAGTTAAAGAACCAATAATATTAAGCCAAATGTACCATTTATTAATTAAATAGTTTAATTTAAAATGTAATTAACACTTAAATGAAAAGGGCATTTTGGGAATCACCAATACCATAACCCTAAATCCTTTATTCATTCACTTCCTCCTTTCTCTCTCACCAATATAACCAGCCTCCTTCATCCCATCTCATCTCTCTTCCGTCTCATTTTCCGGCGAATAAAAGTCGCCGCTATCTAAGCCACCTCAATAACTATATCAGCCTCCATAAACAAGAAAAAAAAATGCATCGATCAGTGGTTTGTGGTTTTTTTCGAAGGATCTCGTTATATTTTACCATCGACACTTGAAAGTTAATTAGGTATCTCGTACACCACCCGCGGTTTCAGATCCATCTTTTCCTCACGACGGCAGGACCTGGTACACCACCCTCATTTACAGCGTCAATTTCAAATCCGGTTTCAACAATGGTTATCCCTAACTTTTTCCACCGATGTGATACATTCCATAATTACCATGGATGTTTGAATGGTGTAAGGATGTATCCACATATCTTTTATTTTCTGGTTCACGAGATCTGACCATGGTTGTTTTTAGGAAGGTCGGTACACCGGATACACATATCTGTTTACATTCGGGGTCATGGAAAAGGTTGTGATAGTTGTGGTTGATTAAGGACGTGGCTTCCCACAGGTTAGTGTCGTGGTAACAGGACTGTGTGGTTTTATTTTAGATCCGGTTTTGTTTCACCACCGCCGAGAAAATCAGTTATGTCGAGATAAAATTGATACATTTGGGTCTGATTTTTTTGTGTACGTATTATTGATACATCTGGTTAGTGTCGGATTTCAGGTTTTGTTTGATGTGATTCGTTGAAACATCTGGGCTGGTATTTCGCATGTATCATAAACGTTGTAAATAAGTTAAAGGTTTGAACTTGTTAAAGAGAAAAGTGTCGTAGATGTATCGATGGTTGTTCAGCTTTTGTATATAATTTTTGAGTTATATATAGTGTTCTGAAATTGTATATCATTTCGTATGTATAGCTTATGTATCAAATGGTTTCTAAAATTTTGGGTCGTGTATTTTATGAAATTGTACAATGATGTATTTAGTAATTTTTAGTTTTGTTTATCAATTTAATGTATTAAAAACATGTACCAGATTTTTGTATAAAAGAATAGACGAAAATTTGAAAAAAAGATTGACTACATTAGAATTTGAGTTGTCCAAAATACCCCTTAAACCCCATTTAATTACTATAATGTCAATCATTTAATGATAATCTCATTAAACACAAATACAATGATCAAACGGTCCATATTAGCTCTTACTTTTAGAATTTTAAGCTTGATCTTACATTAACCCTCCCCTATATATATATATATATATATATATATATATATATATATATATATACATCGTAAAAAAGTTCGTCGAAAATATATAAAAGTGTCTCTCTATAGAACGATTATTTGATTCTCGTTGCAATAGTATGCTTCGTTTAGCGTAACAATTAACAATTTATGAAATACTTATTTTTTTAAAAGAATGACTAAAATGGTTTTTTCATTTTAATTAAAAAAAAATTAAATTTGTTTATTTGATATTTGGAAAATTTATGATTTATATTAAACTTTTCTCTATATACGGAGTATGTAACATCATCGTGAATTGGGGATAAAATGATAAATGATTTAAAACCCTATACAAGATCTATCGTAGCACAAAAGTTAAAACTAAATTAGTTTGATCACATTTTTTTGAAAGAAAATTCAATTGGATACCTTTATTTTGGTGCATATCAAGCGGCAAATCCTTACCATTTATATAATTTGATCTAATGGTGAAAGATTAACATAATATTTAATATGTAAACATAAATCCATGTTTTTTTCATTTTTTTCTTTGGCTTTTTGTCTTTTTCTTTTATTTATTTTTATTTTATTTTATTTTTAATTTTTTATGTCTATTTTTCTTTTGTTTTATTTAATTCTATTTTGTTTCACGTTTTTTTTTTCTTTTTTTGTACAAATTCATTTTTTTTTCTTTTTTTTTTCCTAATTCATTTTTTTAATAATTAACGTTTTGTCATTCCGATTTCATACGTTTTTGTCTGTTTTCAAACGTTTTCGTCCATTTTTTTACGCTTTCGTCTACTTTCAAACGTTTTCGTCCGTTTTTACATGTTTTCCTCCATTTTCAAACGTTTTCGTTCGTTTTTATACGTTTTTGTCCGTTTTCATATGTTTTTGTCCGTTTTCATACGTTTATATACGTTTTCGTTCGTTTTTAGAATTTGTTCATTTTCATACGTTTTCGTCTGTTTTCAAACATTTTCGTCTCTTTTCAAACGTTTTCGTCCGTTTTTATACGTTTTCATCCGTTTTCAGACGTTTTTGTCCGTTTACATACATTTTCGTCCATTTTTATGTTTTCGTCCATTTTTTGACGTTTTTGTCTGTTTTCATACATTTTCGGCTATTTTTATACGTTTTCGTCCGTTTTCTTACGTTTTTGTTCGTCTACGTCCGTTTTCATACATTTTCGCCTGTTTTCTTATGTTTTCATTCGTTTTAATACGTTTTCGTCCGTTTTCATTTATTTTTCATATGTTTTCGTCCGTTTTAGACGTGTTTTTACGCTTTCATACATTTGCTTCTGTTTTTGTATGTTTTCGTTCGTTTTCTTACATTTTCGCCCATTTTCGTCCAATTTCATATGTTTTCGTCCGATTTCGTTCGTTTTCATTCTTTTTCATACCTTTTGTCTGTTTTCATCCGTTTTCCTTTATTTTCATCCATTTTTCATATGTTTTTGTCTGTTTTCATACGTGCTTTTACGTTTCATACTTTTTTCCCGTTTTCATACGTATTCGTCCATTTTCTTACATTTCCGTCTGTTTTCTTACGTTTCTAATTATTACAAGTGATATTTATAATATCACTTGTGATATTCATAATATCACTTGTGATTTTCTTATGTTTTCTTACGTTTTTCATACGTTTTTGAATATCACAATTGATATTCAGAGTATCACTTGTGATTTTCTGAATATCACTTGTGATATTCTGAATATCACTTTTGATTTTCTGAATATCTATCACTTGTGGTTTTCTGAATATCATTTGTGATTTTCATGTTACAAAATATTGGTTGAAAATAACTTTTGATATTCAGAAAATCACTTGTGATATTCAGAATATCACTTGTGATATTCTGAATTTCACATAATATCACTTATGATATTCAGAATATCGTTTGTGGTACTCAGAATTTCACTTGTGATACTCAGAAAATCAAAGAATATCACATGTGACATTTAAAAAATCACTTGTGATATGCAGAATATCACTTGTGATACTATGTATATCACATAATATCTCTTATGATATTTAGAAATGTATGAAAATGTCTGAAAACATCCAAAAGCATTTAAAAACGAACAAAAATGAATGAAAACGGATGAAAGCATAAAAGCACATATGAAAAAGGCCAAAAATGTATGAAAAATGGACGAAAACAAAAGAAAACGTATGAAAACGAACAAAAATGTAAGAAAACGGACGAAAACGTATGGAAACAGACGAAAACGGATGAAAGCGTAAAAAACAGATTAAAACGCAAGAAAAGTGACGAATATGTATGAAAGCGGACAAAAACGTAAGAAAGCGTAAAAGCACGTCTCAAAACGGACGAAAATGTATGAAAGATGGATGAAAACGAAAGAAAATAGATGAAAATGTATTAAAACGAACGAAAACGGACGAAAACGTTTGAAAACAGACGAATATCACTTGTGATTTTCTTATGTTTTTATCCATTTTCTTACGTTTTTCATACGTTTTTGAATATCACAATTGTTATTCAGAGTATCACTTGTGATTTTCTGAATATCACTTGTGATATTCTGAATATCACTTGTGATTTTCTGAATATCTATCACTTGTGATTTTCATGTCTAATCACTTATGATATTCAGAAAATCACTTGTGATATTCGTGGTACTCAGAATATCGCTTGTGATATTCAGAAAATCAAAGAATATCACATGTGATATTCAAAAAATCACTTGTGATATTCAGAATATCACTTTTAATATTTTAAATATCACAGAATATCTCTTATGATATTCAGAAATGTATGAAAATGTCTGAAAACGGCCAAAAGCATTTAAAAACGGACAAAAATGAATGAAAAACAGATGAAAACGTATGAAAGCGTAAAAATACATATGAAAAGGACGAAAATGTATGAAAAATAGACGAAAACGAAAGAAAATGGACGAAAGTATGAAAACAAACAAAAACGTATGAAAACGGACGAAAGCGTAAGAAAATGAATGAAAACGCAAGAACACAGGCGAATATCTATGAAAACAGACAAAAACGAATGAAAGCGTAAAAGCACGTATGAAAACGGACGAAAACGTATGAAAAATGGACCAAAACGAAAGAAAATGGATGAAAACATATTAAAACGAACGAAAACGTATGAAAACGGACAAAAACGTATGAAAACAGACGAGAACGGGCGAAATGGACAAAAACGTAAGAAAACGGAATAAAACGTATGAAAACAGACAAAAACGTATGAGCACGGATGAAAACAGGCGAATACGTAAAGAGAAACAGGCGAAAACGTATGAAAGCGGAAAAAAAAGAAAAAAAATGAATTATTAAAAAAAATAAAAATATAAACTGAATTAGGAAAAGAGGAAAAAAAAAAGAAGAGAATACGTGAAAATAAAGTGATTACAAAAAGAAGAAAAGAAAAAGAAAAAAAATGTTAAACAGAAAAGAATAGAAAAGAAAAAAATGAAAAAACAAAAGAAAAGAAAAGGAAAAAACGAATAACAAGAAAAACAAAAAGAAAAAGAAAAAGAAAAAGGGGAAATAAAAATAGACTTAGGTTTTAATGTTAAATCTTAGGTTAATCCCCACCTTTATATCAAACTAGATGAATGGTGGATATTTGTTCGCAACAAAATAAGAGTATGCAAAACAAAGTGACTCCACATTTTTTAAAAAATTGGTGGAACAATAAAGGGCATAACCTTGTGTGAGCTACTTTCTTTTAATTTAAGTCTTAACTATAAATAACTGTTATATTTTAACTGGTTAATGAATTTACAATCTAACTGTAAACTTTTAATAAAAGGCTAATCTTAAATATAATTTTATAGTCTTAGTATTATAATAATTTTTAATATTAAATTAACCGTAATACTTAAAATACTACCAATGTACACCTACATGTTATAGATATATGAACAAGATTAGATATAACATATATAAACATTTATAATCAATGAATTCGAATTATATTAAAATATCAAATTAAACGAATCCAATAATAAGATTATTATACAAAGTTGGTCATATTTTCAAACCCGGGCAAATAGTTGAAATATTATTACTCCCTCCGTCCCATAATAATTGTCCACTTTGACTTTTTTTTAGTCTTTCTTGTTCAACTTTAACTATTAATATTTTTGTTTGTGTTATATAATATTTGATAAAAATTATACCAATGAAAATACATTTAAAATCCAATTTACTAATTTATTTTTTATCAAGTATAATATTACACAAATAAAAATATTTGTGGTAAAAGTTGAATAAAAAAAACACTCCAAAAAGTCAAAGTGGACAATTATTATGGGACGCAGGTAATATTAGTTATACTTATTGTCCGAACCTAATCCCGACTATTAATCCGTGCGTACACGGGGAAAAAATTTAGAAGATAAATAATTTAATTGTAATAAAAAAAATTTATATATGTACGAGATTATAAGTATCAAAATGAAAGCGCGACTTATAAATACACATAAAATAAATTTAATTTAAATATAATTATTAGATGTTAGGATTAAAAGTGACGATCATTATTGAGTCAAATAGTTAGTTATATATATTCATGTAATAGTTAGTAAATGCTAGTTTATTAAAGTTTATGTGTATTATTCATGCTTGTATAAAGTCTAAGGGCTAGTTATGTAATATGGTCAAAGATATGTGAAGCCCTAGACTACAAGTATAAACACACTTGTAAGGCCTCATTTTGAGGTTGGTTCTCTTAGTAATATCAAGGTTATTATTTCACACACTAAGAGACCCCTTCCACTCTCTCTCTCTACTTACTTTCTCTCTCTAGATCTAGCCTAGATTCACAAGTGATAAGGTTGTTCTACAGTCCTACAAGTGGTATCAATCGCCTAGGGATAATTTTAGGTTGTTTTAGATCGTTTTGTGGGTGAAAAAATTCGGTTTTCTAAGAAATATTGGTACTGTTCATCGCCTAGGTTTCGAGTTAGGGGTGAATTTTTCTTAGCGAGTTAGGATTTTTTTAAGTTCTATCGAGTTAGGCCTTTTTAAGTTCTATCGAGTTAGGCCTTTTTTAAGTTCTATCGAGTTAGGTTTCCTATTCTATCGAGTTAGGTTTCAAATTCTTAGCGAGTTAGGGGTGGATTCTAAGTTCTATCAAGTTAGGTTTTATGCTCTATCGAGTTAGGTGTTTTCTTGACTTATCGAGTTTGAGATAATTTTGGCGAGTTAGCCTTCTTTTCCTAATCGTTTATCGAGTTAGGCTTGTTGTGACTTTAACTAAGGGGAAACTCTGCCCAACTCAAGTCTCTCTACCGAGTTAGGAACTCCATGATCTTACCGAGTTTGACATTAAACTGAACTTATCGAGTTTGGTAACTCACTAGAACTTATCGAGTTTGGAACCTTAATAGAACTTATCGAGTTTGGTAACTTAATTGAACATATCGAGTTAGATAACTCTCAATACATACCGAGTTTGAACTTTCAAATACATACCGAGTTTGAACTTTCAAGATATCATACCGAGTTAGAACCAAAAAAAAAAAAAAAAAGTTTTTTTTGGCGGGAAAATTTGAGTAAAATTTATTTTTCACACGAGACTTAACGTTCAATTTTTACGCGAGATTCAAATTTTGGTATAAGGTTGAAAATTTTTACCCGAAATTCAAATTTTTAGGCCAAAATTCAAAAAAAATTCGGTAAAATTTGACGGAAAAATTTTCAAAACTCAAAATTTTCAGGTAACCTTAGAATTGTATTTCTTTGTGTTTTTCAAATTTTGAGTAAGAAAATTTTCGTATTCATTTTTTTTGGAGGGAAAATTTGAAATCACAAAAATTCAACCGAGAACGTTTTTCATCTTCACCAAATCATCTAATCTTCAAACAACAACCTTTGTTATCTTAAAAGATCCTAAGATCAACTTTATCACATATCGTTAAACAATGGAAATAAAAGAGCAGAAGGAAAGAGAGACGCAAGTAAGGATAAAGCTCGCAATGCACTCCAAAGAAAATTGTTTAATACATTTTGAATCAGTTAAGCTTCAATGTGTGGCCCTCTCAGAAGCAAGTCAACCATTATGGGATTCATCATTTCTTAGAACTTTTGAGACATTCTTCGGATCTAAAATGGACTTTGTTACCTTCAAAAGGAATCTTCAAAACAACATAGTTCAACTCAAAATACAAATTGAACAGGGAAGTGATTGCATGGTAGGATTTAGAGAGCTCAAGACACAGTTAAATGGGTTCATGACCATGGATTTTAGAGCGTTTAAGAATTCTTGGGATTATGCATCAGCACGCAGTATATGGAAAAAACACTTCACTAGCATAGAAGTTGAAGTCTTTAGAGATCAATTGCTTAATCATATGAACATACTGGAAATGGTGCTTAATGCAAGATCACTTCATCTGAGGGAGATGCAGAAAAAGAAGAGGGATTCAAATGAAAAAGAAAGAAGCACTTCAGGGAATGAGATTGAGAAGCTGAAACGGGAAAGACAGCAAATTGAAAGAGAGATGCAGTTAAAGGAAACAGAGGTGATTGAAAAAGAGACAGAGAAAGATTTTCAAGCAAAAAAGGAAACGATCAATGAGGGTGATGCATCAGATGATAGTTTGATTTTCACGGGCAGTGATTCATCTTCAGAACAGCAGGTTGAAAGCAGCAGTCCTAGCTATGATTCAGATACTGATGGTACACAAAGGAATGAAGCTGTTTGGGACACCGAAGATGATCATATCAGACCTTCATCAGACATAGAGATATTGGCTACGGTACAACATTCACATGCTCATGATAATGTTGATATATTTGAGAATATGTTTGTTCATGATCAGACACATCCTGCGCATCCTGAGTCTATTAGTGACACTTATTTGGTGGAACAAAATGATAGTAATATCACTTTTGATACTCCAGATATGGATCCTAATAGAGGTGAGCCTGCCCAGGATGGATCTTCTTATGAACAAGATCGTGCCTTTTTTGCTTCATTAATCAATAATTTCAAACATGAACTTGAAAAGTGCAAAGAGGACAATCGTAAAGCTAAGCAAACGAATGTCTTATTGACAAAAGAGCTTGAGAGATTTAAAGAAATGGAAAAAGGTTTTCAAAATGTAACAAAAAGAAAAGCTGAACTTGAATTTGAAAACTCAAACCTTAAATCTCAAGCTCAAAAGTTTGAAATGTATGGAGAGTCTGTCAAACCACTTTTAAAAAGAAATGAAGAACTTGAAGTTGGTTATAGAGAAGCTGTTCTTCGTGAAAAACGTTCCATTCAAAATCTGGATACTCAAATGGTTGTTAACAACAGAAAGGTTCAAGCGCTTTTAAAAGAGAACAATGATTTAAAAAGTGAAAATTCAAAGCTTCAGAAAACCACATCAAATTTTGAGATTGTAAACACAAAACTTAAGAATGAAAACCAAGAGTTTTTGAAACGAACAAACGATCTTGAAAACAAACTTCGAAAATTGGGACAGACTTCTCAGACTATCAACATGCTGCCTACTAAAGATGAGGAGGTTGAGAAACAAACATATGGGATTGGTTTTGTGAATAATGCTAATGTGGAAAATGAAAAACCTTGTTTTTTAAACAAAGTGCAAAAGTTGACACCTATTTTGTATAACGCTAATGATATGGGAAAAGAATTGTCAGATGATCTTTTGTTTGAGTCTCAAGATATTTTAAAATCTGAAGAGGAAAAACGTTTGAAAGTAAAACAAACAAAAAACCCACTCTCGTATCACGGCTTTGTGTATGGTTGTCTACAATTGACAGATATACCAAAAGAACCTTTCAAAAGAAAAGACACAAATGTGAAAAGATTTTTCAAAGAAGCTCAACTTGCTACTTATGATGCTAAGTTATGGCAAAATAGAGCAAGGAAACAATTTTGTAATCTTAAATATCACATTGAGCATACGTTAAAGGTCATTTGGTTTAAGCAAGAAAACATCGATCACAGCGTTTTCTCTAATCCTCTTTCATCAGATGTACGCCTTAAGATTGAAGTCAAAAAGATTTTGAAATATGAGATTGAACCTCATGTGAAAAATATCAACTTAAGTTTTGAGTACTTTGAAAAACATCTTGTCACTGAAATGAGAGAAGATTTAAAGTACGTTCACTCTCTTGAAGATGAATTTGATGAAAAATGCTTAATTCTGGACATTCAAAAAGAATTTTTCACAAATCAAATAGAGTCATTCAAATCAGAATCTGTTAGACATGAGAAAGTGAATGAGCATTTTGAACAAACATCTTTTTTGAAATCTGAAAATCTTTGTCTCAAAAAGAAAATCACCGAGCTTTCAAAAGAAGCAGCTGATGTCAAAGAAGAACTGTAAAAAAGAACTGCTCAGTTTGAGAAACATCTTGCAATACTCGAAGCACAAAGTATCTCTTTTCAACTAAAATTGCAAGAGAAGAATGAGAAAATGTCTTCTGAAAACTCTTTGACATCAGTGCGTAAAGAAAAATGTGGAAAACTAGAAGGGGGGGTTGAATAGTTTTACGTCTTTTTCGTTTTGCTTATTTTATAAAAGATAGTTTCTAAGATGAAACCTTCAAATCACTTTAATACATAAATATATATACTAGTTAATTTATGATTTTGTATAAATATTACTTATGTATAATGTACAATTTCAAAACACTTAACTACAAAAGTACAAATACAAGATTTATTAAAGGTTTTATATATACAATGCTTATGTATAATGTTAGGAAAGAATATACAATTTCGTATATTTTATGTAAGCATATATATGTGTAGTAGTAGTGTATAGATATAATTTTATGTACTAGGTTGTTTTTTGTAAGATTAGTTTTATGAATGGATTTTAGTTTGATCTTTATGTGAAATCAACATATGCACAATACTATCAATTATGACTATGTATGAAATGCAAGTAAGTAATAAATCAAAGAGTGAGGGATGGAAAGATCAAACCGAGACACAAAGGATTTATAGTGGTTCGGCTACAAGGACACCTTCCTTGCCCTACTCCACTCCCCGAGTCACCTACTCGAGAGTTTTCTTCACTAGATCAAAGACCTCCTTTATGGCGGAGAAAACCGTACACACCAATATACACACCAATTTACACACCAATCTTCACACCAATTTACACACCAATCTACACACCAAACTACACACCAATCTTCACACCAATCTACTATTTTCTTCACACCAATCTTCTACACACCAATCTTCTATACACCGATCTCCTATTCTCTTCACACCTTCAAAGTACTAATGTCTTGACACCTTCAAGTCACTAATATCTTTGCAACTTCAATGCACTAGTGTCTTGACACCTTCAAGCCACTAATGTCTTCACACCTTCAATGCACTAATGTCTTGACACCTTCAAGCCACTAATGTCTTCACACCTTCAATGCACTAATGTCTTGACACCTTCAAGCCACTAATGTCTTCACAACTTCAATCTACAAATGTCTTCTAGTCTACTCCACTAGAGATCCTTAATTTCTTCACTACAAGCTCCTATTGCTACAATCTCCTATCACCACTACTATCTAACCCTTCTTCTTCACTTCAAGTCACACTTCACACTTACAACAATTCTAGATTCTTCAACTAAATCTAGTTAACTAATACATACACCTTATTCACCAAAGTATGAAAGATGTACAAGGAAATGTAAACAAACAACTTAGATAGCAAGATGATACTAAGTTGTAATACTTCTAATAGAAGTATTCTTCTCTTTGCACTTGAAAGAATGAGGCTTTGGATCACTTGGAAACAAAGGCTTATGAAATGAAATGATCAAAGGATTTTTTAGGATTGAAATAGAGATCTAGAACAGAAAGTTTCTGTGCAAAAAGGTGGGGAAAAAATCCAGGTTTAAGGTGGTATTTATAGGCAACAAGTTCTGACAGAGGAGCGTGGCCGGCCCCCTTAAAGCATGGCCGGCCCCCTTAAAATTAAGGGGGCCGCCCAACTGTAACGGCCAGAAAACTTG
>JARVZY010005843.1:0-5000 GCA_030686995.1 Artemisia argyi
AGACGCCCTATTTCCTGATTTTAATCCTTTTTACGGCGAAATACCTTATTAGCTTCGGGTCCCTTACAATATCTAATTTGGGTATGAAAGTGATTTGTGGTAATCAAAGACTCTGATTACAAATTTCAACTTCATTTGAATTTCTGAACATTCTTTTCTATTTCTAGAATTCTTTTCTTGGTGTCAAAATAGGATATGTGATATAAAAATGGAGGATCTATTGTCTTTTCTCGTTTTTCTTTTTCAAAAAATGATCTTGGAGGTTGTGTAATGCTTACTCTCAAACTTTTCGTTTATACAGTAGTAATATTCTTTGTTTCTCTCTTCATCTTTGGATTCCTATCCAATGATCCAGGACGTAATCCTGGACGTGAAGAATAATTTTTTTGTTTTTATTGCTTGATTTTATAATTTTCTTAAGATTTTTTTTAGCTATTCCACACATTTAACAAGGAAAAAATAAAAAGGGGTTTGCAAAATTTGAAAGAAAAAATGGAAACTCATCAACGGAAACGGAAAGAGAGGGATTCGAACCCTCGGTACGAATAACTCGTACAACGGATTAGCAATCCGCCGCTTTCGTCCACTCAGCCATCTCTCCCAATTGAAAAAGATAATTACTATGTTACATTACACATCAAGTAAGGATTAAAGAAAGTATTTCTTTCACATTCTTTATCGTTATTATATAATTAGCAATTCAATTTAGATGCTCGAAAGATCCAAATAGAAAGATAAATAAAGAACACCTTCTTTCTTTTATTTTGTTCGAAGTGCCTTTTGGGCCTGGCCCGGTCAATACCCAGCCAGGCCTTTTTTTGTTCCAACGAATTCCCTTTATTTATAGGCAACATACTATAATATAAATAGCCAATTTGGTATCTGTATAAGAATATCCGTTCTGGGGTTTACATATACCTATAATTTTTGTTATAATGGAAATTGAGAAGGATTTTTGATTAAAAAAATAAATTAAGTATGTATCAAAAAATTTTTGCTTATTCTTATGTCATTAGGCAAACCAAAATTGATATTCAAATCCAAGAATAATTCACGAATTGTCAGTCAATAAATAGTTAATGGTTCCCATAAATTTAGGCTTTTTGAGTGAAAATATACATTTGATTTTTCAATATAAAAGTGAGTGGAAGTTTGTGTGTTTTGAGATACTATACAATCAATCGAAGGGGCAGATCAAATACAATCAAAAGGGGAAAAAACGGTTTCTTTTCTAATTTTTTCTAAATTTAGAAAAAAGGATTAAAAAGGGATGCAAGTACAATAAACTCAAGTTTACTAATACAACTCAAAAAGGGAAATTTTTATCCTATTGTGTATCGTTTTGGCGGCATGGCCGAGTGGTAAGGCGGGGGACTGCAAATCCTTTTTCCCCAGTTCAAATCCGGGTGCCGCCTCATCAACAAACGAATCGAAATCTCTTGTTCTGTTCCGCTATTTTTTTATGTTCTGGGGATTTTGTAAAAGATTGGAAATCTTTGAATCTAAAATTCAAAGAAAGATTATAATGGTCGAAGCAAGACTTCCAGATTCTCTTCTACTGCTAATGTAATGTCTATTGATTGGGTCTTGAATTACATTGGATAACCGGCCGAGAATTCCACTACTAGTTGGGAAAGTACTTTCTATACTGTAATCTACATATATAGACTCGCGAGAATCTCTGAGTGTTCAGGCATTCAATCACTATTAGATTGAGATTGGATAGATAATTTACCTTTTATAGAAAATAAAAAAAAAAGCCCAAAACAATTTTTACCCCTCGTCAAGAGTATAATATACTATATCCCAACTCCTTCAGAGAGACAATCGGGAAAGGGTACGGATTATAAATCATATAGGAATTTTTAAAATCCATTTATTTGATTGATTCATCAATAGTGTTCGCCCAGAATCCCTTTTTGACTCTGGACCATTCATTCTACTATTATTAGTGAGCAATAATGGAATAATTCTATCATAGAGATAAGGGACATAATTCACATGGATATAGTAAGTCTCGCTTGGGCTGCTTTAATGGTAGTCTTTACTTTTTCCCTTTCACTCGTAGTATGGGGAAGAAGTGGACTTTAGAAGCACTCCTAATTTAGTTGAGAAATGAAAAGGTATCAATTGTTTTATAGATCGTTCTGCAACGCATTCTTTATTTAAATTGAAATAATTTTCAAATAAAAATATCTTCATTTCGAAATTCCATTAGATTCTAGTGGAGAAATGTATTCTATAACAGTAAAACAATTATTTCAGATTCATTGGAAGTTTTCAGATTCATTGGAATATAAATATATATATATATATAAATGTATGAAAGAAAAGATTGGGTCCTACGTCAATTCCAAATATGGATTAATAACTACATATATTGAATTGAAGATTGAAGATAGAAGCTAATATAGCATACCCTTTTTATTAGAAAGTCAAGTACAACTTTATACACTACTATAACACTAATAGAGAGTATGGTAAGTAATAAAGCAATTTCTTACTTACCATACTCTCGGATCTCATAGAATATCGCCGATTATAGCCCCTTGATTTCAGCAAAAATAGAATACTTTTCTTTTGATTTCTTCAAAGAATTCAGAAGTCGAGTTTCATTTAAAGTAATTAATTAATTATTTTGACTTACTGTTTTTACGTAAATTATAAGTAGAAAAGCAGTAGGAACTAAAATGAACAGTGCAGTAGCAATAAATGCAAGAATATTTACTTCCATAATCTCATCGTTTTTTTTTTATTTCACAATACAATAACTCGGGATTTAATCCCATAGAGATGATAAATCTTTCACCTGTCAATTCAATGAATGCATTACCTATCGATGATATTGAATCGGATCAATATCATGAATAACAATATCTGAGCTATTAAATTAATTAGTCGTGGAGAATTAATAGTATATAACATATGAAGATCTTTTATCCATACCGAATCCAAGATAGGATTCCCGGACCAATCAAAAATTCCTTTATTTATCCTTCTTTTCTGTTCTTTCTTTTCTATAACCTACCTTAGGTCTTCCTTCTAGAACCATCAAATGAAGTATAATCTAACCCGTCCGTTTCCATTAACTACAAAACCCCACCAACAAACAATACAAGCGAAGTGGAAAAAGACAGGAATTAGGTTTTAAATTTTAGTGATCCTCTTTTCTTTGGAAGACAAAACAAAGAAGTATGAGAAAGACGAGTCGCGGCCGAAAAGATGAAATATTCTGTCAACTTCACTATTTTAGTTATTTTCATTTTATTTTAGGGTGTGTTCTTTCTTCGAGAGAATCCTGAAAAAAAAAAAATAGAGGGAAACCCCTTCGGAATTCAATTATTCTCTCTGTCCCTTCATTTCACAGAAAATGGAGAGGCGAATTGATGTACTTATTGGATCCGTCGGGACTGACGGGGCTCGAACCCGTAACATCCGCCTTGACAGGGCGGTGCTCTAGCCTATTGAACTACAATCCCAGGGAAATAAGAAGAGATCTAGCAGAAAATTTAGATTCTTTTTTTTATTCTCTTGTCTTGTATCAGGTATTTCTTAAGAACAAGAGGGTTATACCATCTGATAGTAGATTGGCGAATTGTTGGGCCGAGCTGGATTTGAACCAGCGTAGACATATTGCCAACGAATTTACAGTCCGTCCCCATTAACCACTCGGGCATCGACCCAACGCCTAATTCATTTTAGACGTTCCATAATCAACTTCCTTTCGTCTCCCAAGTAGACTTGACAAATACATATCACTTGAAATCAAATATAACATTTGATATAAAATAGAAAGTCTCTTCTGAGTAGACTAATAGAAGGACTTGACAAATACGGATCACTTGATAGAAAATCCCACTCCTATAGTCTTTAGTCTTGGTATACCCCCAGAGGGACTTGAACCCTCGTTTTCTCCGTGAAAGAGAGAGGTCGTAACCACTGGACCATAGGGGCCTATGCCACCTTCATTCATAAATCAACTAGAAATAGGTAATAAGACAAATACCATAGGTAACTAAGGCCACCTTAACTTAATATAACTCAGGCCTGGAGCCGCCTTTAGGATTTAGGTGATGCATAGTATATAAATAAAAGGGAAAAACTCGTTAACTATTCTGAGGATTAATGGTAATCAAACTTTACCATTAAACTATACAATCTTGAAACTTGATTTCATTGGTCTTTCTCGTCTTTATCTTTCTGATTCCCAAAGGGTTATGCGTTGGATCCAAGATCCTTCACTCCGCAGTAGATTCAAGGTGGTTTACCAAACTATGATTTGTTCGGTCAAATTATATTGAGCCCTAAGTCATACTGTCAATTAACGACACGACAGGACAGGACAAGAGGGCAATAAAAGAAGAGAGAAGACGGAGATCTAGATTAGCTATACCCGCGTTAATAATAATATAAGTTAATAAATACAACATTCATACAGTTTTCTGGTATTCAATATTGAAGTAGATTAGAATATCTATGCCGTTATTATACATTATAATATAATTAATAAGTTTTGATATTATCAATCCCAAAGCATTGTAAGCCTAAGTGGGAGAATTGGGTTTCTAGGACTGTTTTATCAATTCTGTTTCGGTTGCATCTCTTAAAAATGACAATTAATTCAAGTTCAGTATAAATTTTTATTCCACCTATTTCATAGATTCCAGTCAAAGATTCATAGAATCCAAATTCCATCATTGCTAGATTTGATTTTGATGGATAATGCGCCAGCAAAAATGGTATTTTTTTTTTTTTTTTTAGAGAATTCGATATGGATGAATATAAATAACTGACAATTTCAAAATAATCCGGGATAGACGCAATGTCCACAATACCTGGATTTAATCAGATACAATTTGAAGGATTTTGTAGGTTCATTGATCAGGGTTTGACAGAAGAACTTTCTAAGTTTCCTAAAATTGAAGATACAAATCAAGAAATTGACTTTGAATTATTTTTGGAAAGATATCAATTGGTAGAACCCCTGATAAAGGAAAGAG
>JARVZY010005843.1:10000-20000 GCA_030686995.1 Artemisia argyi
ACCTAATTAGAAAACATCTTGCTTCGAACATCGGAGTTGCTAAAAGTCAAATTCGAAAAAAAAAACCGATTGTATGGGAAATACTTCAGGAAATTCTGGATGACCATCCTGTATTGCTGAATAGAGCGCCTACTCTGCATAGATTAGGCATACAGGCATTCCTGCCCATTTTAGTGGAAGGGCGTGCTATTTGTTTACATCCATTAGTTTGTAAGGGCTTCAATGCAGACTTTGACGGGGATCAAATGGCTGTTCATGTGCCTTTATCTTTGGAGGCTCAAGCAGAGGCACGTTTACTTATGTTTTCTCATATGAATCTTTTGTCTCCAACTATTGGAGATCCCATTTCTGCACCAACTCAAGATATGCTTAGTGGACTCTATTTCTTAACGAGTGGAAATCGTCGGGGTATTTGTGTAAATAGGTATAATCCATGTAATCGTATAAACTATCAAAATGAAGATAATAACTATAAGTATACAAAAAAAAAAGAACCTTTTTTTTCTAATGCCTATGATGCAATTGGAGCTTATCGGCAAAAACGCATCAATTTAGGTAGTCCCTTGTGGCTGCGGTGGCGACTAGATCAACGCGTTATTGCTGCAAGAGAAACTCCCATCGAAATTCACTATGAATCTTTGGGGACCTATTATGAGATTTATGGACACTATCTAATAGTAAGAAGTATAAAAAAAGAAATTCTTTATATATATATTCGAACCACTCTCGGTCATATTTCTCTTTATCGAGAAATAGAAGAAGCCATACAGGGGTTTTGGCAGGGCTGTTGTAATTCTATGCTACCAGGGGGAATTCGAGTCTCACCGGGTTAACTAGGACTATAATTGCAATTGCGGAATTTCTACGTGAATCAAGATCTAGAAAAGGAAGTTTTACAATCACTGACTCAAACCCATTGTCAAATTCTACTCAGCGCAATATGGAGGTACTGATGGCAGAACGGCCCACTCAGGTCTTTCACAATAAAATGATAGACGGAACTGCCATGAAACGACTTATTAGTCGATTTATTGATCACTATGGAATAGGATATACATCACATATCCTGGATCAAGTAAAGACTCTGGGTTTCCGACAAGCTACCGCCGCATCCATTTCATTAGGAATTGATGATCTTTTAACAATACCTTCTAAAAGATGGCTAGTTCAAGACGCTGAACAACAAAGTTTTATTTTGGAAAAACACCATCATTATGGGAATGTACACGCGGTAGAAAAATTACGTCAATCGATCGAGATCTGGTATGCCACAAGTGAATATTTGCGACAAGAAATGAATCCTAATTTTCGGATGACCGATCCTTTTAATCCAGTCCATATAATGTCTTTTTCGGGAGCCAGAGGAAATGCATCTCAGGTACATCAATTAGTAGGTATGAGAGGATTAATGTCGGATCCCCAAGGGCAAATGATTGATTTACCCATTCAAAGCAATTTACGCGAAGGACTCTCTTTAACAGAATATATTATTTCTTGTTACGGAGCCCGTAAAGGAGTTGTGGATACCGCTATCCGAACATCAGATGCAGGATATCTCACGCGCAGACTTGTTGAAGTAGTTCAACACATTGTTGTACGTCGAACAGATTGCGGCACCGTCCGAGGTATTTCTGTAAGTCCTCGAAATGGAATGATGGCGGACAGGATTTTTATCCAAACATTAATTGGGCGTGTATTAGCAGATCATGTATATATAGGTTCGCGATGCATTGCTACTAGAAATCAAGATATTGGAGTTGGACTTGTCAATAGATTCATAACTTTTAGAGCACAACCAATCTCTATTCGAACTCCCTTTACTTGTAGGAGTACGTCGTGGATTTGTCAATTATGTTATGGCCGAAGTCCAGCTCATGACGACCTGGTCGAATTGGGAGAAGCTGTAGGTATTATTGCAGGTCAATCTATTGGAGAACCGGGCACTCAATTAACATTAAGAACTTTTCATACCGGCGGAGTATTCACAGGGGGTACTGCAGAACATGTGCGAGCCCCTTCTAATGGAAAAATAAAATTCAACGAGGATTTGGTTCATCCGACACGTACACGTCATGGACATCCTGCTTTTCTATGTTCTAGAGACTTATATGTAACTATTGAGAGTGAAGATATTATACACAATGTGTGTATTCCGCCCAAAAGTTTTCTTTTAGTTCAAAATGATCAATATGTAGAATCAGAACAAGTCATTGCTGAGATTCGCGCGAGAACATCCACTTTGAATTTGAAAGAGAAAGTTCGAAAACATATTTATTCTGACTCAGAGGGCGAAATGCACTGGAATACCGATGTGTACCATGCACCTGAATTTACATATGGTAATATTCATCTCTTACCAAAAACAAGTCATTTATGGA
This sequence comes from Artemisia argyi, assembly GCA_030686995.1. NCBI lineage: Eukaryota > Viridiplantae > Streptophyta > Magnoliopsida > Asterales > Asteraceae > Artemisia > Artemisia argyi. Next base: position 12,379 of record JARVZY010005843.1, read on the forward strand.
TATTATTAGGGGAGCCCTGGAGATCCAGTCCAGGCCCCTGTTCGATCCATAAGGATCAAGATCAAATAAACGCTTATTCTCTTTCTGTTAAGCGAAGATATATTTCTAACCCCTCAGTAACTAATAATCAAGTTAGACACAAATTTTTTAGTTCGTATTTTTCTGGTAAAAATCAAAAAGGAGATAGGATTCCTGATTATTCAGAACTTAATCGAATGACATGTACTGGTCGTTGGAATCTCAGATATCCGTCCATTCTCGAGGGGAATTCTGATTTATTGGCAAAGAGGCGAAGAAATAGAGTCATCATCCCACTCGAATCGATTCCAGAAGGAGAGAACCCACTCATACCTTCTTCGGGTATCTCAATTGAAATCCCCAGAAATGGTATTCTCCGTAGAAATAGTATTCTTGCTTATTTTGATGATCCTCGATATATAAGAAAGAGCTCGGGACTTACTAAATATGAGACTAGAGAACTTAATTCAATCGTCAACGAAGAGGATTTGATTGAATATCGAGGAGTCAATGTACTTTGGCCAAAATACCAAAAGGAAGTAAATCCATTTTTTTTTATTCCCGTGGAAGTCCACATTTTGGCCGAATCTTCTTCCATAATGGTACGGCACAATAGTATTATTGGTGGTAGATACACAAATAACTTTAAATCGAAGAAGTCGGGTAGGCGGATTGGTCCGAGTGAAGAAAAAAGCAGAAAAAATTAAACTGATAATCTTTTCTGGAGATATCCATTTTCCTGGAAAGACAAATAAGGCATTCCGATTGATACCACCAGGAGGGGGAAAACAGAATTCCAAAGAATACAAAAAATTGAAAAATTGGCTCTATATCCAACGAATGAAACTTTCCAGGTATGAAAAAAATTATTTTGTTTTGGTTCAACCTGTAGTCCCATATAAAAAAACAGATGGTATAAATTTAGGAAGACTTTTCCCGCCGGATCTCTTGCAGGAAAGTGATAATCTACAACTTCGAGTTGTCAATTATATCCTTTATTACGACCCAATTCTTGAAATTTGGGACACAAATATTCAATTAGTTCGGACTTGTTTAGTGCTGAACTGGGACCAAGACAAAAAGATCGAAAAGGCCTGTGCTTCCTTTGTTGAAATAAGGACAAATGGTTTGATTAGAGATTTTCTAAGAATCGACTTAGCGAAGTCCCCTATTTCGTATACCGGAAAAAGAAATGATCTGTCGGGTTCAGGATTGATCTCTGAGAATGGATCAGATCGCGCTAATGTCAATCCGTTTTCTTCCATTTATTCCTATTCCAATCCCAAGCCAAGGATTCAAGAATCCCTTAATCCAAATCAAGGAACTATTCATACGTTATTGAATCGAAATAAGGAATCTCAATCTTTGATAATTTTGTCATCATCTAATTGTTCTCGAATAGGCCCATTCAACGATGTAAAATCAACCAATGTGATAAAAGAATCAATCAAAAAGGACCTGCTCATTCCAATTAGGAATTCGTTGGGCCCCTTAGGAACAGGCTTTCCAATTTATAATTTTGATTTATTTTCCCATTTAATAACCCATAATCAGATCTTGGTAACTAACTATTTGCAACTTGATAATTTAAAACAGATTTTTCAAATACTTAAATATTATTTACTGGATGAAAATGGTAAAATTTATAATCCCTATTCGTGCAGTAACATCATTTTGAATCCATTGAATTTGAATTGGTATTTTCTCCATTACAATTATTGTGAAGAGACATCTACAATCGTTAGTCTTGGGCAGTTTCTTTGTGAAAATGTATGTATAGCCAAAAAAGGACCGCATTTAAAATCGGGTCAAGTTCTAATTCTTCAAGTTGACTCTGTGGTAATACGATCGGCTAAGCCTTATTTGGCTACTCCAGGAGCAACTGTTCATGGGCATTATGGGGAAATCCTTTACGAAGGAGATACATTAGTTACATTTATATATGAAAAATCCAGATCTGGTGATATAACCCAAGGTCTTCCAAAAGTGGAACAGGTGTTAGAAGTGCGTTCAATTGATTCAATATCGATGAATCTCGAAAAAAGGATTGAGAGTTGGAATAAATGTATAACAAGAATTCTTGGAATTCCTTGGGCATTCTTGATTGGTGCTGAGCTAACTATAGTGCAAAGTCGTATCTCTTTGGTTAATAAGGTCCAAAAGGTTTATCGATCCCAGGGGGTGCAGATACATAATCGGCATATAGAAATTATTGTACGTCAAATAACATCAAAAGTATTGGTTTCAGAAGATGAAATGTCTAATGTTTTTTCGCCCGGAGAACTTATTGGATTGTTGCGAGCGGAACGAATGGGGCGCGCTTTGGAAGAAGCGATCTGTTACCAAGCCGTCTTATTGGGAATAACAAGAGCATCTATGAATACTCAAAGTTTCATATCCGAAGCGAGTTTTCAAGAAACCGCTCGGGTTTTAGCAAAAGCAGCTCTCCTGGGGCGTATCGATTGGTTGAAAGGCCTGAAAGAAAACGTTGTTCTGGGGGGGATGATACCTGTTGGTAGCGGCTTCAAAACACCATCAAACGAACCTAACAACATTCCTAACAACATTGCCTTTGAACCCCAAAAAAAGAATCTATTAGAGGGGGAAATGAAAGATATTTTGTTTTACCATAGAAAATTATTAGATTCTTGCCTTTCAAAGAATTTCCATGATACACAAGAACAATCTTTTTTTTAGGATTTAATGATCCATAAGAGCAGATTAACCCCTTTCTTTTCTCTTTTAAAAGGATCCGTTGGTCCAGTCATTTGATTTGATAATAGTAATAAAAAAATAACAAATAGAAAAGAATAATGGCTTGAACTGTGTATCGACGCCAATCTACGGTAGCAGAGAAGGTTCCATCGGAACAATTATTTATTTCAGGGTACCTCTTCGCTTTTTTTTCAAATCAAAGGGGGGAGGCAGTGTGGGGAGAAATGACAAGAAGATATTGGAACATTAATTTAGAAGAGATGATGGAAGCAGGAGTTCATTTTGGCCATGGTACTAGGAAATGGAATCCTAAAATGGCACCTTATATCTCTGCAAAACGTAAAGGTATTCATATTATAAATCTTACTAGAACTGCTCGTTTTTTATCAGAAGCTTGTGATTTGGTTTTTGATGCAGCAAGTAAGGGAAAACAATTCTTAATTGTTGGAACTAAAAATAAAGAAGCTGATTCAGTAGCATGGGCTGCAATAAGGGCTAGGTGTCATTATGTTAATAAAAAATGGCTCGGTGGTATGTTAACAAATTGGTCCACTACAGAAACGAGACTTCATAAGTTTAGAGACTTGAGAACCGAACAAAAAACAGGGGGACTCAACCGTCTTCCGAAAAGAGATGCGGCTATGTTGAAAAGACAATTATCTCATTTGCAAAAATATCTGGGCGGGATTAAATATATGACAGGGTTACCCGATATTGTAATCATCGTTGATCAGCACGAAGAATATACGGCCCTTCAAGAATGTATCACGTTGGGAATTCCAACAATTTGTTTAATCGATACAAATTGTGACCCTGATCTCGCAGACATTTCGATTCCAGCGAATGATGACGCTATATCTTCAATCCGATTAATTCTTAACAAATTAGTATTTGCAATTTGTGAGGGACGTTCTGGCTATATAAGAAATCCGTGATTAATAATAAGATAAATAACTTATTTCATTTCGGAACCTTCATAGATTTATCGAATCGGTTACTATTTCTTAATCTCAAAAAAGAGATAAAAATAACAAGGAATATAATTTGATTAGTTGGTATTCAAAATATACGATTCAAGTAGTCAAGTCGAGAAAGAGATGGTTGAATCAAAATAATTTTGTTTAAAGTTCTATTTTTGTCAGAGGGCAATATGAATGTTCTATCATGTTCCATCAACACACTAAACGGATTATATGATCTATCCGGTGTGGAAGTAGGCCAACATTTTTATTGGAAAATCGGGGGTTTCCAAGTCCACGGCCAAGTACTTATTACTTCTTGGGTTGTAATTGCTATCTTATTAGGTTCAGCCGCTCTAGCCGTTCGGAACCCACAAACCATTCCGACCGGTGGTCAGAATTTCTTCGAATATGTCCTTGAATTTATTCGAGATGTGAGTAAAACTCAAATTGGAGAGGAGTATGGTCCTTGGGTTCCTTTTATTGGAACTATGTTTCTATTTATTTTTGTTTCTAATTGGTCAGGCGCCCTTTTACCTTGGAAACTCATACAATTACCTCATGGGGAGTTAGCCGCACCCACGAATGATATAAATACTACTGTTGCTTTGGCTTTACTCACGTCAGTGGCATATTTCTATGCGGGTCTTAGCAAAAAAGGATTAAGTTATTTCGGGAAATATATTCAACCAACTCCAATTCTTTTACCTATTAACATCTTAGAAGATTTCACAAAGCCCCTATCACTTAGTTTTCGACTTTTCGGAAATATATTAGCTGATGAATTAGTAGTTGTTGTTCTTGTTTCTTTAGTACCTTCGGTGGTTCCTATCCCTGTCATGTTCCTTGGATTATTTACAAGTGGTATTCAAGCTCTTATTTTTGCAACTTTAGCCGCGGCTTATATAGGTGAATCCATGGAAGGCCACCATTGACTAGTTTTCTAAATAGTCTTTTTTTTTTTAGTTTAATCTAAGGCAATGTGTGCATGGCTAAAAAAATTTACTTAGGGAATAAAAATATACAACTACACTATATACGATCTCGAGTAATAGAAAAAAAGATTACAATAAAGATTACAATATTGATATTAGAGTAGAAAAAAAGGAAAGAGATCTCAAAGATCTTTTTCCTAAAATTCCCATTTGGTCCATTTATACCATAATAAAACCTTCCCCTCAATGAATATTCAATTTAGATTGGTCATCCAATCCGAATATTCACTATTTGGACTCCTAATTTGACTAAGAAGTCTTGCGATATTACGACGTGTTATTAAATAAAAAGGATGTTCTATCAAACGATTCGCCTTTTGAGTTGATTTTATTCAACGATTGACCAAACGAAAATATTAATAAATAATCAATTATATGAACTTAGATCAATCAAATTAATTTCTATGTAACGATTCGGCCCAATGAATTTATCCATTGATTATCTTATCAATTTAGGTTGCAGGATAATGATAAACAAGGGGGAAGGGAAAGGAAAATTTATAACAAAGGGGATTCATAAATGGTTCGTAGAGGGAAGGTCGAACTAGGTATATGGAATTGAATGGCGATAAGTTAACTCTTGTCAAGGGTTAGACGCATCCTTATTAAATCCGATTGCATTCAAGATGAAGAAAGAGTGGGTTTACATTGTGGAAGAAAGACATGTATATGTGATATTAGATATTGACTAGTTATATACGAGCTAAAGATATATCTAAATTTCCCTACTAATCGAATATGAGTGTAGATGGGGATTCTATAGAAGTCCTTCTGTCTCATATGTGACTGTGAGTTGAAGATGAAGTCAATAAAAAAATCGAAGAATTCAAAGTCAAAGAGCGGTTCGGGACAAAGAAACGGAAAAACTAAAGTTGTATGGATTCACAAAGACTTTCTCGAGAGAAACTAAAAAAGAGATATCAAAGTAGTTTTGATAATTCAAGAATGTTATTACTTGAATTCGAAGTTCGTAGTTACTTTGACTGGATGAATCGTAGCAATCGAATAATTAAGTCATAGTTCATTGGTTGAATGTATCATTAACCATTTTTTTTTTGGTACGAGGAACTTATCATGAATCCACTGATTTCTGCCGCTTCCGTTATTGCTGCTGGATTGGCTGTAGGGCTTGCTTCTATTGGACCTGGAGTTGGTCAAGGTACTGCTGCGGGTCAAGCTGTAGAAGGTATCGCGAGACAGCCCGAGGCGGAGGGAAAAATACGAGGTACTTTATTGCTTAGTCTAGCTTTCATGGAAGCTTTAACAATTTATGGCTTGGTTGTAGCATTAGCACTTTTATTTGCTAATCCTTTTGTTTAATATTAGAAATATGAAAAATTTTTATTTTTCATATTTTATTGCCTTGGACTTGTGCTTTGCTTTTTCGAATTATATAAAGATTTCATTCCTAGAATTACTTATTCGTTGAGAAAATAACCCACGGGAAGGGCTGATTTGCGGATGAGGAATTAGCATACAAACTCGCTTTCATCCTTCCCGTTTGTGTTCGTAGGCCTTTTAAGAGGGGTTGCAACCAAGAAGGTAATTCAATATTTCTAAATCTAATAGATTTTTGATTCGATTTAGAAAGTAGGAAACTAGAAATATATAGATATAGGGCAAAGTAATACAAAAAGAACTCTGTTCGATTTTTTAGTCTATCTATAGAGGAGATCATATGAAAAATGTAACCGATTCTTTCGTTTCTTTGGGCCAATGGCCATCCGCCGGGAGTTTCGGGTTTAATACCGATATTTTAGCAACAAATCTAATAAATCTAAGTGTAGTGCTTGGGGTCTTGATCTTTTTTGGAAAGGGAGTGTGTGCGAGTTGTTTATTTCAAGAATAGGCTGGATCCAACCAGATGTACTTTTTCTCTTATAACTAGGAAAGTTATACCTAAGAAAGAAGGGTGCATGATCTCGCGAATTACTTCTGAATAAATTCAGAAATCATATGTAAGAACTATAGCATTTCGTAATTTATTGGAAAATCCACTTTGATTCTCTATCAACCAATAATATGGGCCCATTAACATGGTTAAAGCTAAACTGTTTGAAGTCCAGACGCAGCATGGTACTCTTTCTACCACTATGTTAATATAGAGATGGTTTCAAATAAATAATTTTTATCAATAGAGAACACTCATATTGATAAAATGATTTGAACTACTTATTGGGGATTTTATCCCCTTTTTTAGCCAATGCTGAATCGATGACCTATGTATTGTGTATAAAGTAAGAAAAACTTCTTGGATTAAAAAAGTAAACAATTTTGCTGACAATTACATATTTTTTGTTTGGTCAGAAGAGTCCTCCGAATTTTTTTGTCTTGGATTAGTTTGAGATTTTGATTTCATTTTGGAATATGACAAGAGAATAGAGGATAGGCTCATTACATTAACAAGAAAGATATGGTAATTTACATTGAGCGTGAGAGCCAAATGAATCGAAAGATTCATGTTTGGTTCGGGAAGGGATCATGGAATTTTTGAAATGAATGGAAAGATAATCTACTTTCATTAAGTGATTTATTAGATAATCGAAAACAGAGAATCTTGAAGACGATTAAAAATTCAGAAGAATTGCGCGAGGGGGCCATCGAACAGCTGGAAAAAGCCCGGACTCGCTTACGTAAAGTAGAAATAGAAGCAGATCAGTTTCGTGTGAATGGATACTCTGAGATAGAGCGAGAAAAATTGAATTTGATTGATTCAACTTATAAGACTTTGGAACAATTAGAAAATTACAAAAATGAAACTATAAATTTTGAACAACAAAAGGCCAGTAATCAAGTCCGACAACGGGTTTTCCAACAAGCCTTACAAGGAGCTCTAGGAACTCTGAATAGTTGTTTAAACAGTGAGTTACATTTACGTACTATCAGTGCCAATATTGGCATATTGGGGGCGATGAAACAAATAACGGATTAGTCC
>JARVZY010005844.1:0-28217 GCA_030686995.1 Artemisia argyi
TTCAGAAAACCATTCGTCATCGCCTTATAACCAAGTGAAGGTTTTGTCTAAGTGCAGATTCCGCACAAGCACAAGGGTAAAAAACAGAACCCTCCCAATTGTAGATTCCACACAAGCAGATTCCACAAGTTTCCAATTGCAGATTCCACAACTTTCAAATGCTACACAAGTGAAACACAATACACATGTTACACAAGTCTCACAAGCCTGTAAGATTCTCACAAGCTCAATAGTAAACAAGTCTCACAAGCCTGTAAGATTCTCACAAGTTCAACAGTAAGATTCTCAAACTGCAGCTTTGCTCGATTATAAACAAAGAAACTCTCAATCACAAAACAAACCTCAATCACAAACAAAGCAGTGTCACAACCATTCACAAGCTCACTGAAAACAGAAATCATACAACCATATCAACAACCATTTTACAAGTGACAACAAACACTACAACCATATCAAGAAACACTACAACCATATCAACAACCATTTTACAAGCTCACTGAAAACAGAAATCATACAACCATTTCACAAGTTATAACCAAGTGACAATAAACACTACAACAAATGTCGAATTCACCATTTTACACACAAGAGGTAAAGGCTCAGATTAATAACAAAACTGCTTATCATATTTGGCTGCAACATCAAAGGTTGCAAAATCAATAGGCCACCGCCTGAAGATGGACCTTCTAGTGAACCTGAAGATGGTCCTTCTAGTGAACATGAAGATGATCTTGCTTTTGAAAATGACATGCGACAATTCAAAAATGTTTTTAGCAAAGCGTCGTCGTTTGTTAAGAAAAATATGTTAACGAAGGTGAGAGAGATATTCCAACCTGGATCTGTTGACATACGTGAACATGCTGTTCAGAAAAGTACCCGTAGACATCCGAGTGCAAAGGACAAAAAGTCTAAAGCTACAAAAATCCCTGACTTGAATGAAGTGGTGGACTTGAATGATGTACCAACCGTAGATCACCGAAGAAGCACAAATTCAAGATATATAAAAGCCCCGAAATTTAGCAAAGAACCTGCAAGACATAGTTCTTACACGGGTCCTAGAGTTCAAGATGGTATAAGACACAGGTTATATGTTGGAGATACAGCTAGCGAACATTTTATGGAACAGATTCCAAAGATTTTCCATCCATGCATAATAAGTATATATAATGTGCTAGGTGACGGAAATTGTGGGTTTCGGTGCGTTGCCCACGGTGTTTGTGGAGACGAAAATATGTGGCACGAAGTTCGAGCTATGCTATTGCAAGAGTTAGACATACATACTTTACTTTACATAAGTATGTGGTTGCAAACTGACTTTAACCGAATTCGCTAGTCAGTAAACTGGTTCAATGGAGGTGCACCGCTAGATCGCTGGATGATTATGCTAAACACGGGATTGGTTATTGTTTCAGTGATTAACCGACCTATTGTATTTATATCCCAGCGGGGTTGAAACACGTATTTTCCGCTTTTTTTGGGTCCAAACTTATCACAAAGAACCGACCCCCTTGTGATTGCCCTTGTAGGACCAGACACCTGTGCTCACTTTATTTGTCTGATGCTAGACGAAGATTCACCACTTCAGCATACTCACCCACAATGGGGGAGGTACAGAGACCCAGATGCATCCAAATGGGCAACTTTATATCACAATCGACAAAACATGTTGTAAATAATTATACAGACAAAACATTGTAAATGATTACTGATTTATGCTGTAAATAATTATAACGACAAAACATAGTGAATGATTACTGATTTATGTTGTAAATAACTATTTGTATTATATAGTTAATGATTACAAATTTATTTAAATTAATTATAACATTATTGATTGATGTTGTAAATTATTATGCAAATTCTTTGACCATGTGGAACGAAAAAATCCTTTCTTGTGTCGCTGTAAGAGATGATTAATTATAGAAAGGACATCCCATACAGAAAATAATTATGGGCTACCGTATTATGCATGTTCTTTTTCAGTGATAAATAATTATACGTTTGCTTAGTTTTGTAAATATGTAAATAATTTGTTTGTTAAAAATACTTTTTTATAATTTTTTTAACATGTAATAGCCAGACACAAAGGACTATTGGTGTGGATACTTCATGTGGAAAGATGAATTTCAAAGGAGGCACTTTAATCAAGCCTCTTCTTCAATGCAATGCTAAAACTACGTTGCCAAAAGTAATAAGATTAACCAGCTTGAAATAAGAAACAAGACGTTATTGTGTCAAAACAAGCTGTTGAGAGACGCTGGAGATGGAGTTAGAATTGACAAGGAATCATGAGGATCAGGCTTGTCAGTCGGGTGCAAGGCTCCATGATCTTTTAAATGAAATGAATAATCTTCATATTAGATGTTGTTATTTTTAAATAATGTGTTAATGTTGTTTAATTGAATAATAACAGTTTAATATGGTATTGTTTAACATGCTATTGTTGTTGTTAATTAAATAAAAACACATTAGACGTTAATTATATAAATATAGACAACAAAATACATTACGCAACATACATTACACGAAATAAAATACATTACACAACATAAACTACATTACCAAAAAAAAAAAAAAAAAAAAAAAAAAAAAAAAAAAAAAAAAAAGTACAGTAAGCTTGGATAACATTTTAGGGAGAGTGGAGATATCCTATGCCTTATTGCTTATACTAGTATCTTTTTTCTGCTAATATGTACTCCGTAGTAATTTATTACGAGTAGTTTCACTAGGTTGTGTGTAAAATGGGTTGTGTGTACAAGGACTTTTATTTCACCAGATTACTTAAATTTCAAACAATATATTGAATATTACTCCGTATTATTTCGGGTGTATAGATCACTCTGTTTGTTTTATTACCATAATAATATACTTTCAATATCGATAGATTATTACTCCGTATTATTTCGGGTGTATAAGATCACTCTGTTTGTTTTATTACCACAATAATATACTTTCAATATTCGATAGATTACTAACTAATACTTGTAAACAATTGGTGAAATTTACTTGTAAATCTGTAATCCAAATACAAAATTAAAATGCCAGTGATGTAGGTCAATGCAAAAAAAAAAAAAAAAAAAAAAAAGCATGTGCATACAAATTATAGTTCATGCAAATTAAGATCGTGATGATGACATGTGACGGATGATGTGGTTCATACATTCACGCACATCTTATGCTAAATGTCGATGTGCACACAATATCTTTTAAAAGATCACTTTATTAGAAAAAGTATAACATGTTATCATGTAAATTGTTTCATCAATCAGTTATGATTAACCGACAACTTAATTGAAGTAATATCATATTTTTAGTAAATATACGTCCGTATTATGCAAAATGAAATAAATAAAAAACGAAATTCATTTCGTATTCTCCAAAAATGAAAAGCCTAGACATTAATGACAAAACACCATAATTTTATCCATAAATAAAGCAAATAGTTTTTACAATTAAATGTATACTTTGATAACATTTGTGGTTATCTAATTTAAATCTAAATCATTTTATTTTTAGAATGTGCAAATAATTTTACACACAAAGTAACCGTCTCTGTGTAAAAAATTACGGATCTATTTTAGTATACAATCTTCATTACATATTGAGTAAATCAAGCACAAAATTATATAACCTCCATTATCATAATTAATAAGTCAACTTACGGAGCACTACAACCATTTACTATATAAGTCGTTCATGATGAGGAAAATAATTCATTGCAAACTAGAAGGAAAACACATAACAAGAACACTTAGAGAAATGTTTTCCTTCATTCATTTGCTTCCTTTGTTCTTCTTCCTCTCTCTGGCCGCCGCATACAATTTTCAGCCAACCTTCAATGTCTTGTCTTACGGTGCACATCCTAATCGTTTCACCGAAAACTCCAATGTACATTTCATTTTACATGGATCTTTATTACGACAAATATCACACATGTTATTATTTGGCAGCTTTTTTTCTTATTTGGTGAATTGTTGATAATTTTGTGTTTTATTTTTTAGGCATTTAAGCGAGCATGGAATGATGCATGTGCATCTAACACGGGTGGAAAAGTCTTGATCCCGAGAGGGTCATATGTTCTTGGTCCAGTTGAGTTTGAAGGACCATGTAAGGGACCGGTTGATTTCATTATCAAGGGAACCTTAGAAGCTTCAGATAACCCTGCGGATATGTTCCGTGATCATTGGATTACTTTTAAGTATGTTAATTGGTTGGTTGTGACCGGCGGTGGGTTCTTGTATGGTCATGGAAAGAAGGCGTGGCATTATAATGACTGTGCCAAGAATTCTCATTGTACAACACTTCCTTACGTAAGTTCTTCATTATTGTTTGCTTAGAAATTATTCATTAAAGTTTAGTGATTTGGTACAATGGAATTTGAAAAGAGTACATGTTTTTCATTAATTGGTTTGATGATATCCAAATTTGAGTGTTTGTAACGGATATTAAAGTCCTTTTGTCACTCATATATTAAGAATTTTAAATGCTGTTAAATTTTGTTACATGCACTGTTATTTATTAAAATGATACATTGTTTTTTCTTTTTGCTTTAAAGATGTTATCACACAGTTCAGCATAATAATTGTTCATACTTGTTTCTAGCTGATTTTTTGTTACTTTCCTTGTAAACAGACGATGCGGTTTGATTTTGTTAATAATTCAAGAATAGAACACCTTAACTCATTCAATAGCCGAAGCGGCCATTTCAACTTATTTTCGTGTCACAAAGTGGAAATGAGCTACATTCGGATCAGTGCCCCGTATTGGTCACCAAACACTGATGGCATCCATATAGGGCTCTCGACCCAAATCAAGATTCTAGACAGTATTATAAAGACTGGTGATGACTGTGTATCAATGGTTACGGGTAGTCAGGATATTGAAATCCAGAGGGTTCAATGTGGGCCAGGGCATGGTTTTAGCATTGGTAGCCTTGGTGGGTCCAAAAACGAAGATCCTGTAAGCCGTATAACTATACGAGACTCGAGTTTAAAGCGGACCCAAAATGGACTAAGGATCAAAACATGGGCACCATCTTCGCCTACCCTTGCTTCAGATATTATTTTTGATAATATTGTCATGATCAATGTTAACAACCCTATTTTTATCGATCAACAATATTGTCCCCACAATCTTTGCAATTCTAAGGTAACTCTCTTAATCCAACTAGTTCTTTTTATGTTACAAATTTCAGATTACTATTGTTTCTTACACGTATATTTGTTTTTTGGCAGGCACAATCAAATGTGCAAATAAGGAATGTTACATTTAGTGAAGTACGTGGCACGTCAAGTTCTCAGTTTGCAGTGAAATTGCAATGTAGCAGAAACGTACCATGTGAAGATATCAAACTCAAGAACATTAACTTGGCATATCATGGACCCGAGGGACCTGTTGCTTCATCATGCATAAACGCCGAGGGAAGGTCATATGGCTTTCAACTTCCTTCGGGTTGTCTATAGTCCATGATCTAATTTCTCTTCTATGTGTTAGCACGACCAGAGAAGGTCTTACACTTCTTTTGGGTTGGTTTAATTGTATAGATGATTTCTGCCAAGATTAGTAATAATGTCTTCTATCTACAATATAGATATTGATTTCATTTTGACTTGCTTAGAATATATGAAATTAATGTCTTCATATAAAAAGAAATTACACTTTATTTTTAGCCTTGATGTTTATTTTGTTTTCCTATTAATTTATATACTGAGTTTAAAACTTATAGCAGAATAAAGTCACGTGACATACAAAAAAGACAGATGTACATACTATCTTCGGCGACTTAAGTAAGTCGTCTAGCTTATTAAGAGGTTTCTATGCATGAGACGTGTTAGAAGAAATCTTTTTTGTATGTCACGTGTTACAAGGTGTTGTAACTGTGATTGAATAACTAACTAATTTCGGCGACTTAAGTAAGTCGACTAGCATATATGTAACTCACTAGCTAGCTTGCAGCATTCTTGGTTACCTCTTGTACATAGATAGACTATACTCTCTTTTGTACATATCAACTTTTTCATAGCGAGAATATGAAACATTTGGTTCTCCAAGTTTCATTGGTTGATAAAATTCTTATTTTGAGACAATCATTCTCACCAATCTCTCCAAAGTAATTAAACTACTTAAACTACTACTAAACCTTTATATTTTATTTGAAAACAAGTAAAAACTTAAAAGAGGTTTGAGAGAATTTGGTTTTAACTAATTAAACTACTACTAAACTAAATGCAATAAAAGTAAATTAAGGATATACAAGGCGAAGCGTACCTACTTAGGATGTATTACTCCTTGCTAGCTATCTAATTCTACCTAATGATTTGTCACATCCTTGTTTAATTAGAGCGTTGTATTCGTTAATACCAGTCGAGGGTGGTCAAGCCCCAACTCCTATGAACTATGTTCTAATTGAGCGGCGCTTAAGAATGCATTTTTCTCTCAATTTCCACAATACGAGCAAAGTTCACGCATTAAATACAACAAATATTAAGTTAACTAATTATTAACTAATGTTTAGTGGACGTTCAAGCTAGAATAATTTTCCTAGCCAATTTTTCAACTCCTAACGCTAATCATAAATCAACAAAAGATAGTAGAAAGCAAGAATTATAAACTATAACCGATAAAACTCATTGAATCTGTCACGCCTTAATGATGAAGATAGACACAGACATCAATAAGAAAACAAAAAGATCTAATTAGTTATTAACAATTTCATAAAATCCTAAAAAAAATACTAGGTGAATTAGCATAGCATAATCAGTGAAGAACAAGCAACAATAATGATAATTGAACACATAACTAAGATTGAATCAATAAACAAAAAATTAAAAGATGTTTATGGAGTGATTAAAACCTTCTAAGTTGTTGGAAAAACACCTGCCTAAACCCTATAATCGGACTTAGGGTTTAGGGCTTGCAAAAACTGAAGTTATGAGGTTCTATTTATAAGTGTATTTTCTGTCGGTTCAAGGTGACCACGTCAGCTCCAAGGCATGATGGTGTCACGACGCCTTTTTCACCAAGTTGTAGGTCTTCTCTTCCCGGTCGTGTAGCCTTTTGAATCACCTACAACTGAGTTTGTATGAAAAGAACTTATGGCGAAAACAATATTAGGTACTTCGTGAACAAATTGTGATATTCATATTCATCTTATGACGGCTTCACTTGGAAATTGTAACATTGTCAGCCTTCATAAAATTGTTCTTGAGGTCGTCAGTGGTAGGCCGTGTCCAGAGCTGTATGGTCAGCTACCCCCAGATGACGACGTTACGTTGTGGCTGTGACGTCGTCACGAGGCCTTCTCGTGACAGTTTCTTCGTTGTTGTCGTTTTCTTTGTTTTTCCATCCAATAAAGCTCAAAGCGCGTCTTTTTCCAGCATTTGCTTTCCAAGTACCTAAACAAAAATAGAAGTGATTTAGGCAATATATGATGAAATATTAGAGGATAAATAACCCCTAAAAAGCGTATGAAATTACACCTCATCATATATCCCTACACTTGAGATTTGTTTATCCTCAAGCAAATATGCTTTTTATACCTAATATGTAATACTAATCGAAGATATTCTTAAGCAAACCACATTCTTTAGGGCATTCACAGCCAGCTCAGCCATTCCAGCGATCTACATTCAGCAGTTCTGGGACACTGTTATCTATGACAAAGAGACTGGAAGTTACCGTTGTCAACTGGATGAGCAATGGTTTGATCTCACTAAAGACACCATCAGAGATGCCCTACAAATCACATTGGTCATCATAAACCAACCTTTTACTTCACCACCACCTCCTGAAGATCTCATCACATTCGTCAATGACCTGGGCTATCCCACAACTATTGAGATATTATCCAAGGTGGTTACCAACGATATGTATCAGCCTTGGAGAGTACTCATCACCATCATCAACATGTGTCATATTAGTAAAACCTAAGGGTATGACAGACCAAGAGCTCCTGTGCTGTAGATCCTTTAAGGAATTGTTAAAGGGGACAACCTTGATTTTGCTAAGAGGATCTGGGAGGAATTCACATAGTCAATTCACTCTTTTTCTGAAGACAGGAAGAATCTAGCATTGCATAAAGCTACCAAGAAGAAGGTAAATAAACTTGTGATCCCAAGTATCAGATTCACAAAGATAGTAATTCATCATCTTCAAAGCAAGTACAAGTTCAAATCTAGACCCGAATTTGCTCTTCACTTGCCTTCTGATGAACATATCTAAGGAAATCTCAAATTCACGGCCAAAGGATTCAAGCATGAAATCTTTGGAACGGACATACCTGGGAATCTTCTCACAAACGACATCTTCAATGCTCCATATTATCAGGAGTATATGGATAAAGTGGCGACTCATCTGAGACGACTTGCTGGTGATCAAGTCACTGAAGCTGAACCATAGCAAGTCAAAATCCAAGTCCACCAAACCCTCATATATATGAAGCACTACCCAAGAAGAGAAAGAATGCATCCCCTATTAATGATGCTTCTAGTGCTGCTAAGAAACCCAAGAAGGGTGATGTGAGTAAGAAACATGATTCAAAGAGACGAAGAAAGTTGGTAGATCAAGTGGCTGAAGAAGAAGTTTATCATTCCACATCAATTATGCAAACTGTAGAGGATGAAATTCTACAAAAGACTTTGGAAGCTAGTGCAAAGGAATACGCAGAGTCCATGGGACACATCACCAGTGCTGTGACCCTCAGAGAACCAGAAGTAGGAAGACCTCAACCACTACCTGAAATTGAGGGAAAAGGGAAAGAAGTAGCCACAGAAGAACAAGCTGCTTAAACACTGTTGTATATTTCCTATCTAGCATCAAAGGCAACTACCACTCAGTACATCTTCAAGAAGCGATCTCCAGAAACCTCCAAAGCCAACTTTGAACCTTTTGAAGCCCCAAAGGAATAATCATCAAGTCATGAGCCTGATTGTGAATCGAGTGACACTGAATCTGATACAGAGGAAACCAAGAAGGATGATGTAGAGATGGGTGATACACAAGTGAATGAATCTGCTAGAACTGACCATGAATACATTGAGAAGAAAACTCAAAAAGAAACAGTCACCTCAGATCTACCACTTGACCAATTGCAAGATAAGTTTGTTGCAACACTATACCTAAGTGTCCAAGTGAATCTGAAGTTAAAGTCTGATGATCAGACTCATGTGGAGGAACCTGCAAGCTCAACTGGTACCCTATCATACCTCAAGAACTTGTAACCTGACCTTACATATGTGGATCAGTTCATCTTTGACAAGCCTGCTGATGCGAAGACAGGGAAATATAACGAAGAAAAAGAAGTTGTGTCGATGGTGTCTGTTACCATTGAACAAGATACTTTTGCAGTCCCCACAATGTCCATTCCAACTCCAACAACCACAACTCCCATACCTGTAACAACAACAACTGCAACTGTCACCACTACTACTGCAACAATTCCCACACCTCCAACCACAAATGAAAGTGTTGAGTCACCTCTCGAGGATGCGCTCAACATCGCTGCAGGACTCATTCAAGAGAATCTGGATATTAATGAGAAGCTCACAAAGCATAATGCCTTATTGAGAGTTTTGGAAAGCCTTAACTTGCCTCAAGTGACCAAACAACACGGGTCTCGGTTATCTAAGCTTGAAAACCTCAACATTGACATAAAATGAACAAGTAGCAGAAGCTGTGAGTCATGCTATGGAGGCACCACTTAGAGCACATTTCAGAGACCTACCCACTACTGACATGAAGGAAATTCTGCTTCAACGAGTGTACGAGACAAATAAGTACAAGGCCATGAAACTCATAAAAGGCTTTACGAGGCTCTAGAATAGTCAATTCAAAGAGACAACACTGATCAACTCAGGGAAGATGTAGCTAAAGATCGTAGGAAGAAAAGGAAGAGACAAAACAAGCCTAAGTCTCCACCTGGGTCACCTCCTCAACCATTACCTCCTCCTCCACCTTCTAGATCATCTGGAGGTGCAGACTCTTCTGGAGCTTCTGGATCACATCAAGCACAACCACCTCCTCCTCCTCATACATCACTTTCAAAGAAAGATCAGTCTGAATAGTCTACCAGGCCAAGCTCTTCAAAGAAAGCTGAGCATGCTGCATATGCCACTTGGACGACAATTGACACAAGATTCAAGCCAAATGTTTCTTCTCTCCCTGAAGATCTTGTCATGAATGAAAACTTAATCATCAACGATCAAGATTCCTCTTCTAATGATGATGGAGATTCTACAAATGTACACATTTCTAAGATGGAATACTGGTGGAAGTCATTCTCAAGGGACGACAACTCTGTAACTCCAGGAGTTACTCCGACTGTTGAGACAATGAAGACATAGTGGAAGCCCACACCTAATGAAGATAGACCTCCTACCCCCGAACCAACTTGGCACATTCCTTCTTCAGATTTTCAGGGCTCAAACGGGAGATATGGGAGCTTTCATAAACTAGTATTGCAAGCAGCAAGGAATCTCCAACTTGACAGAAAAGGATCTGGAAGGCCCAGCATATGAGATCGTCAATGACTTCCATCCTAATGTGATTCATCTATAGTTCAAGATGGAAGATGTCACAAGCTTCTTAGCAATCAGGTCAAAGAGGGAATTCTTAGGTACGACATCAGCAAACCACTTCTTTTGGGTGGTCCACCTGGGCATGTCACCATCCATTCAAAATTCTTCTTCAACAAAGATCTGGAGTATCTTAGGTTTGGCAGCAAAACGTGCAAACACGCATTATCAATTACAAAGATGAAACTGCTTACTACCCGGATACTGGACTAGAACAATTAGTACCAGATCAGATGTGGATAGAAGAAGAATGCAAGTATGACATTTCTGCCTCATTTGGTATCTCTCACTGGTGGTTCAAGAGGCAACAGTTCTACATTGACAGACTCACTGCTGAAGGTGATCGCAAGACTGTACGATCTCGGATACAAATCATCTCAAAGAGCATGTCATATTTCAAACACTTATGCCCTATTGACTTCAAAGATCTGTATTTGCTGCATCTCTAAGGCAAGCGACATCAGCTACCTCCTCATGACAAGAAGACCCTTGCTACTGCAG
This sequence comes from Artemisia argyi, assembly GCA_030686995.1. Taxonomy (NCBI): domain Eukaryota; kingdom Viridiplantae; phylum Streptophyta; class Magnoliopsida; order Asterales; family Asteraceae; genus Artemisia; species Artemisia argyi. The sequence continues at coordinate 11,073 of JARVZY010005844.1, forward strand.
TAAATCTATAGAGTAGTGGATTAGTTATCAGACAACGGGTCGAGGACTTTCAGCTTGGGATCGAAAGCTACCAGACTCAGCTCAACCTCTGTAGACCTCAATGGGAAGTACAGGATATGGAATTCAAGCATGACTAAACTGTTCTTGAATCTCCGATGGCGGTGCTGTTTAGAGACAGGTATAAGGTTCAGATGATCATGAGGTTCGAGGAAATCCAGAAGTTCAGTGATGGTACTCTGCAACAGATTGATGAAGCACTGGACTTCATGGTTAAAGAGTACAAGATCATACATCTAAGATTGGGCCGTTATACCATGTTCTGGACAAAGGATGATCTGGAAAGGAACACTGAATTCCTCCATGCCATTCGAAAACGACTGAAGCTGAGGAGGCTCTTTTGCAGTCTGGAAAGTTATATGGGTGGACGTATTCCTACAGAGAACCACATGAGATTTTTTTTAATAATTAGTATTTTTGTGTTGTGGTGTAATAATTTAATATTGTAAACTTGGTACTTTATATGTAGTTATAAACTGTTGCTTTGTGTATTGTCCTTCCGTCCCTCACTAGTTGAGGGGGAGCAGTCTGAGGTAAGCGTCAGTGCCTTATTCTTGATAAAAGAAGCGAAAGGTTCTTAGTTTTTTTTGAAATAAATAACTCAACCTGGAATCACAAGTTGAGGGACTAATTTGTGTTTTGTTGTATTTCAGATATAGCTATTTTGTATCTTGAAGTTGAGTTGACTAAAGTTGAGAAGTGCAAGGACTAAAGTTGACAAGACTAGAAAGATGCTGAGGGAGCTATATATACACTCATTCTCTGCTAGGGTTTGGGCATCTTCTCCACATAAAAATACGCAGTCTTCTCTCTTATTATTCAATCAAAGTTTAGTAAAGATCTATTGATCTTATTGTTAATATTCATTGTGAGGTTGAGTGTTTGTATCAAACTATTGGCAAGTTAGTCAATAGACTTGCACCTGAGTAGCAGTGGCAAGTTGTGTGATTCTTGGTTCATTCTGGTTGTTGTACTGATTGAGATCAGTTACTTTCTGATCTTGTGGTTTGGTTTGATTGAGTAATAAGATTGACTTGAATTGAGATTCAAGTCTTGGTTTCTGGTTTTATTATAAATTTTACATGGTATCAGAGACATGCTCTTCATCGTGCTCTTTTAAAACGATTTCAGAAAAATTAGGGTTTCTAAAATTTGGGGGGTTTTCAAAATTAATTTGATTAAACCTAATTAACCGTGGTTAATTAGTGTCTTTTGGCTCTAATTGATCAATTCTAAAAGATTTTACAAAACGCCTAATTTTTGAGAAAATTAGGGTTTGGGTAATTTTAGGGGTTTGATCTCTGTCTCGATTGGTGGTTGGTTTCTGGGTTCTTGATCTGTTTTTGGTGAATCTTGGTGATTCTGGGTTGATTAAGATCGTGTGGGTTGTGATTCTTGACTAAGTGAATCAAGATCATAACCTGGGTTCTTGTTCCGCTGCTTGTTGGGTTCTTGCGTGCACTGTAACACCTCTCACACTCTCTTCTCTAATTTTGGTTTTTTACTTTCTTGTTTAGATTGACGGGAAGTAGGATTTGGGTTGTTGAAGTTGAGATTATTGCGATTTTGGTGTTAATTGTGCTTACTTGGTACCCGTTTTTTTATTATTGGATATTCTATGATTGCTTGTGTGTTCAGCCCTTGATCTACCACTTTGAGTGGCAAGGAAGCCTGGGAACTACCTTCTTGACCTTTCTTGTGTGTTTGTTTGCTTATTTTCATTATGTCTGTTCATAATAGTTCACCTAATGCTTCTGTGCATGAGGATGATGAGGATGAGGTTCCAGTTACTTTAATTAGTAAACTTGACCTCAATCATCCTTTACACTTGCATCCTAATGACTCTGCCACCTTAACTGTTGTCTCTATAAAACCAAAAGGAACTGAGAATTATAATGTGTGGTCTTGTGCTATGTTGTTAGCCTTAGAAGGCAAAAATAAAACTGGATTTATTCATGGATCTTGTAGAAGATCTAATACTGATGAAGTTTTAGGAAGACAATGGGATAGGGTGAATGCTGTTGTGTTGGGATAGATTTTAAATTCTATATCAGAAGAGTTATTTTGGGCCAAATTTTTTCAGAAAAGGCTTCTGATGTATGGACTGAATTAAAAGAAACATTTGATAGAGTTGATGGTTCAGTTACTTTTAATCTGCATCATAAAATCAATTCTTTGTCTCAAAATGGGTGTTCTATTGCTGAGTATTTTAATAAGTTGAGCACATTGTGGAAACAATTTGATGCTTTAATTCAGTTACCTAGGTGCACTTGTCATGCTGCTGAGGATTTTAAAAAAACATAACCAATTAATGAAATTTATGCAGTTTGTAATGGGGTTAGATGACTCACATATGCAAATTAGAAGCAATATTTTGTCTAAAGACCCTCTCCCTGATGTGAAAGGGGCATTTGCCATCATATCTAGTGAGGAATCTCACAGATATGTGGTTACTGGTTCAGGTGGTGGGACTTCCCAAAGGTCTCAATCATCTGTGTTCAACTCCAGTGTGCCTAATAGGGGGAATTTCCAAAGGTCTTCTACCTCTGGTAATTCCTTCAGACCTAACAATGGACCTAGGAATAATGATAATAGAAGGAACTTTGGTGGTCCTCTCTTGGTTTGTGAACATTGTTGGTTTAATGGACATACTGTGGATAGATGTTTTAAAATCATTGGATATCCTGCTGATTTTGGGAAAAATAAAAGAAATGGTAATGATGGTAACAATCAGGGTAATCAAAACTTTAATAAGAGATTTGTTAACAATAACAATTCTGTTGGATCTAGTTCCACTTCTGCTTTTTCTGATGAACAAATTTCAAAACTTCTTTCTTTGATCAAAGAAACTTCTGTTAAAACAGATGAAAATGGGAAAAATGTTCATGCCAATATGGCAAGTATTGTCTTTAACAAAAGTAAATTCTTTAATCAAAACTTTAAAAGATTTTTTTGTCACAATAGTAAAATGAGGGCTGCACTTGTGGCAGCTGGTATTATTGTTGATTCTGGTGCTAATCAACACTTAACCTACACTGACAAATTTTTGGTGAATGTTATTGATATTTCCAAACTTGGTATTAAGGTTTCACATCCTAATGGTACTGAAGCCTTGATTACCAAGGTTGGAAATATGGTACTCACCAAACATTTGACTCTATATGATGTGTTGGTTGTTCAAGAATATTATGTTAGTTTAATGTTTGTTCATAAAGTGGCTAGTGATAGTAAATTTGTTATTGCTTTTGATGAAACAAAGTGTTATGTTTTACCTCAGGATTTGAGGGGAATGAGTGTTCTAGGGATTGGTAGAAAAATGGATGGTTTATATTACTTTGATGGAAATCAAGGTATTGACCTAGATGTTAAGAATTTTGAATCTGTCTGTCCATTACCTAAGAAAACTTGGCATTGTAGACTTGGACATCCCTCTAACCAAGTCTTATCAGTGCTAAAAGGTGAAATCAATTTTATAAATAATAATGAAACTGAGCCTTGTGACATTTGTCAAAAGGCTAAACAGACAAGGGAACCCTTTCCCTTGAGTGATCATAAAACTACCCTTCTTGGTGAACTTGTTCATTTGGACCTTTGGGGCCCTTATAGAGTTAAAAGTAAAGAAGGATACATATATTTTTTAACTATTGTTGATGATTTCACCAGGGCTGTTTGGGTTTACTTACTTAAGAGTAAGCATGAGGTGTTTGAATGTATTCAAATTTTTTATAACCTGATTAATACACAATTTGAGAAATGTGTTAAAATTTTTAGAAGTGATTATGGGACTGAGTTTCTAAATCATCAATTTGATAAGTTTTGTAAAGACAAAGGTATTATACATCAGACCTCTTGTGCTTATACCCCTCAACAGAATGGGGTTGTTGAGAGGAAACATAGGCATCTTTTAAATGTTGCTAGATCCCTTATGTTTCAGGGGGGATTACCTTTATTTTTGTGGTCTGAATGTGTGCTTACTGCTACATATCTTATTAACAGATTGCCATCTTCAGTGCTGAGTGGAGACTCTCCTTACAATCTTGTTTTTAATAATAAACCTGTTTTAAGTCACCTAAGAACTTTTGGATGTCTTTGTTTTGCTACTATACTTACCAGCAATGATAAGTTTGGTTGTAGAGCAGAAAAATGTGTTCTTGTTGGCTACTCTAATTTTCAAAAAGGTTATAAATTGTATAGTCTTGAAAGGAAACAGTTTATCTTTTCTAGAGATGTTAGGTTTTTTGAAAATGTCTTTCCTTTCAAGATAAAATACTCTTCTGCTACTCCTGACCCTCTCCGTTAGGGCTTGAATCATGTTAATTTCTTTGATGAAGTAACATGTGACAACCTTGACACACCCAATGATGATAACAATAGTCAAGATGATCATCATGAGGGTGAGGGTGGCAACTCCTTGCATCTAGGCAGCCCAACTATTGACCATGAACAGGGTGATTTGGGGCACTCTGTTGGTTCCAATGAGGTTGCCAGTACAAGTGAGATGGCTGAAACACCTCTAGATGTGAGTACTTCTGAGGATGTCAGTAGTCCATTACCTGAACAAGCAGAAGAGGTAGGTTTTTAAAGTAATGTTCAGCCTTCCTTAAGAAGGTCTGATAGAACTTCTGTTTTTCCAAATAAATATAATGAATTTGTGGTTGAGTCCAAAGTCAAGTATGGGCTTGAAAAATTTGTTAATTACTCAAAACTAAGTTCTGAAAACTTTTGTTTTGTTGTTGAGCTAAATAAAGCTGTTGAACCAAAACTTTTAAAAAAGCTTGTAAACAACAGCACTGGATAGATGCAATGGATAAAGAAATGCATGCACTTTATAGTAATGATACATTTGAAATATGTGAATTACCTGTTGGTAGAAAGGCCATAGGAAACAAGTGGGTTTATAAGATTAAGTATAAGTCCTCAGGAGAGGTTGAGAGATATAAGGGTAGATTAGTTGTTAAAGGTTATAGCCAAAAAGAAGGTGTTGACTTTGATGAAACCTTTTCTCCTGTGGTTAAAATTGTCACTGTTAGATGTGTAGTGAATCTTGCTGTTCAAATGTGTTGGCCTATATTTCAACTTGATGTTAATAATGAATTTCTTTATGGTAATCTTAATGAAACTGTTTATATGACTTTACCTGAGGGTTATTTTGATGTTGATGATAAAAGAGTTTGTAGATTAAAAAAATCATTGTATGGGTTAAAGCAAGCACCCAGGCAATGGAATGCTAAATTGACTAGTGCTCTTAGTGAGAATGGGTTTAAACAGAGCAAAAGTGATTATTCTTTGTTCACTAAGAGTGACTCAGGTAACTTTGTTGCTTTACTTGTTTATGTGGATGACATAATAATCACTGGGAATAATTTGAAAGAAATTGAAAGTTTTAAAGCTTTTTTAAATTCTAAGTTTCAAATTAAGGATTTAGGAAAGCTTAAATACTTTCTTGGCATTGAAGTGATTGAAACTGAACAAGGTGTTTGCTTAACTCAAAGAAAATATTGCTTAGATTTATTAACTAACTTTGGGTTACTTGCTTGCAAACCATCTACTTTTCCTCTTGAGTAGAATCTGTTTTTGACTAGTGAACCTACAATAAGTGATCATGTGATAGATAATCTGACTGAATATCAAAAATTGATTGGAAAATTGATTTACTTAACTCATACTAGGCCTGATATTTCATACTCTGTTCATTGCTTGAGTCAGTTTATGCATAAGCCTCTTAGATCTCACTTGAGAATTGCACTTAAAGTTTTAAGATATCTAAAAGGTTCTCCTGGAAAAGGTATTCATATTACCAGGTGCCCAAATGTTTCTCTTGAAGCATTTGTTGATGCAGACTGGGCAAAGTGTGTTATAACTAGAAAATCTGTCACAGGTTACTGTTTGTTCTTAAATGGTTCACTAGTTTCCTGGAAAATCAAAAAAACAAAATACCATTTCTAAGTCATCAGCAGAGGCTGAGTACAGAGCTATGGCCTCTGCTACTTCTGAAGTTGTTTGGATTCTCAAAATTTTTAGTGACTTGAACTGGGAACATTTTTTACCTGTCAAACTTTTTTGTGATAGTCAAGCTGCTATTAAGATAGCAGCCAATCCTGTTTTTCATGAAAGGACTAAACATTTAGAAATTGACTTACACTTTGTGAGGGAAAAGATTTTGGCAGGGGTTATTAAAACTGAAAAGATTAATACTGCAGATCAAACTGCTGACATTCTAACTAAGGGGTTAGGCAAGCTTCAACATGATAAGCTTGTTGGTAAACTGGGTATGATTGATGTGTTCCAGGTTGGATTTAAGGGGGGATGTTGAAATAAATAACTCAACCTGGAATCACAAGTCGAGGGACTAATTTGTGTTTTGTTGTATTTCAGATATAGCTATTTTGTATCTTGAAGTTGAGTTGACTAAAGTTGAGAAGTGCAAGGACTAAAGCTGACAAGACTAGAAAGATGCTGAGGGAGCTATATATACACTCATTCTCTGCTAGGGTTTGGGCATCTTCTCCACATAAAAATACGCAGTCTTCTCTCTTATTATTCAATCAAAGTTTAGTAAAGATCTATTGATCTTATTGTTAATATTCATTGTGAGGTTGAGTGTTTGTATCAAACTATTGGCAAGTTAGTCAATAGACTTGCACCTGAGTAGCTGATGCGTAGGGATTGCACCAGGCTTTACCTCTCGAGGGATCTCGAGAAGCTTACAACCCCCACCAGGCAGTATACCTGATCAATGTAGTATAGTATAATGACAAGTACTGGGGGATTGATCGTTCAGCTAGGAATAGTGTCGCTAGGATTAGAAAACCTAAAGACTAGGTCTAGAGACGAGGGATGATTCTTTTTGTGTTTTTATATTTTTATGAAAGCAAGTAAAAATCTCGGGTTTGAAGGGGTTGGGCGGAATTAGTTGCTAGTCAACTAACCCAATACTAAAGATCCAATCAAAATAAAATGCTAAAAATGAAAATAAACTAATTATACTAGAGTTGTGAGCAATATGTGGGAGAATTGTGATTACTTAGATTTCACTACTCCCTAGATATCTTTTACAGGTTAATTACTTGTTATAATTGTGTGGATGACGGATTGTATTCCTTAATACCATTCATGGGGTGGCGTACTTACTTCCCCAATCCTATGAGCGCCTACTTCACTCCTATGTCGAGCCGGCTAAGAAGCTCCTAACATGGGATCACTAGAATTTGCTCATGCATTAAATACAACCAATAAAACCTAGTACACATCGGTTCATGTTTCCTAAGACGTTCAAGCATGTTACACAATGGAGATCTGCCAGTTTTCTTAAGCCTAACATTGAAATCATTCATCCAATACAACCATAAACAAGTAATCAACATATAATTAACATCTAGGTTTCATTACATCTAAGCAAACACAAGATAGATCTAGCCTAGCATGTTGAAATCAAGACAAGCATAAGATATATTCAAACAACACATAGACATATTGATTGAATTGAAAGAAGACTTATCTCAATTGAACATGAAAGGATTCAAGGGGTGAAAACCCTTGAAAATACTGTAAAATATGACCTAGGGTTTACAAAGTTCGGCCCTAGTTTTCTCCACACAAGTTCCTCTCTTTATGAATAAAAAATAGAACAGTATATATAGATTTTGATAGGTGACAGCGTCAAGAACAAAAGTCTGACGCCGTCATCTCGCCGCCAAATAGTTTCTCGGACTGCCTAGATCTGGGTCTGACGCCGTCATGTATACTCCTTATGCAGGCCGTCACCAAAAATTGTCTTGACGCCCTTGTTGTGACGCCTTCAGGTTTTCACTGGGTCGTCATGGATTTTACTCTTGACGTCGTCATGATCTTCTTCTTGACGCCGTCAGGTACTGTTCTCAGCACGGAAAATTAAGTCTTTGCAGTTTTCTTCACTTTTATGCTCCAAAAACGTCTGAATTGCTTCCTTTTCCAGAATTCACTCCCAAAGTACCTAAAATCACAAAAGGAACGATTTAGGGCAATATTTGATCAAATAAATTTAATTCCGGGCTTAAATGACCCCCTAAAAGTGGTTCATTTTTCGCCTCATCAGTAGCAGTGGCAAGTTGTGTGATTCTTGGTTCATTCTGGTTGTTGTACTGATTGAGATCAGTTACTTTCTGATCTTGTGGTTTGGTTTGATTGAGTAATAAGATTGACTTGAATTGAGATTCAAGTCTTGGTTTCTGGTTTTATTATAAATTTTACAGTTTTGAGTAGATTTAATCCAATAGCTTTTCAATATGATTTTCTCTAACTCTACTCAAAAGACCAAGTACTTCCTTATACATTTTTGAAAATTACAATGTATTACACATATTGAGGGGGGAGTATTTGAAACTCTTTGTACAAAATCAACATATTCTTGTGGAATTCTTCCCGCAAACCTCAAAAAGCGTATTTTAATCAACAGGCTTTCAAAAACAGCATCAATATGCTATTTTTGAGGGGGAGAAATATAAAAGTGATTAAAATCAAAACAAAGGATATGGCATCTCATGTGAGCATGTCTCAGACTTTACCAATGAATTGACAAAACAAAAGCTATCATTAATCGAAAGGACTTGTCCTGGCCAGGTTATAATTTCATGCTGGTCTAACCAGTGATGTAAGCATGTCTCAAAGAGGACTTGTCTAAGTAGAGTGTACCGTTTCGAGAAACTTTTAGTGATATTGACCAGGCCGGGTAATATTTTCAAGCTAGTCCAACTAGTGATGTAAGCATGTCTCGAATCGGTAATGTTCACTGAAGGTGGATCAATTCAAAAAGTGCAAATTCTTCCCATTATGTGCAAACTTTAAATAAAATCATATGAGCACATGTTAAGGGGGAGTATTTGAAAAATTCAAAACTCTCAGAGTGTTAGCAAAATGTGTTTTATAATCAAAACACTTTGAGAGATTTTTCAAAGTTTTGGTTTATGACAACATAGGATAGTTATGAAGTTTTAAGGTGGCTAAAGTTAGGAAACCCGTCCTATGATCCGCCAGAGCCGGAGGGATCTACCCAAGGATAATACCGAATAGTTAATATTAGAAAGTCCTTAGGCATGATTATGTAAAAAGGAGAAATGTGAGAAAGGAGAAAGAAGGGGTTGAAGAATTAAAAAGGAAAGTAATGAGAAAGGGTGAAAAGAAATAGCCCTCCATATATGCAACCTTACGGTGGAAAATGGGTTCAATTCATATGCTATTGGTGGTTACTAAGGTAACAACAGTATTGAAGACAAGACGTCATGGACCCAGTGACGCACTAACTAAACCTTCTAGCCACTCAAGTTCTCCTAAAAGGACTTGTTTCATTCTCATGGGGAACCCTGCATAATCTATCGACCACTCATTACGAGCCATGTTGATATTGAAACATGAGACACCGCTTTAGTCTCTAACGACCAAATTGTGCACTTATCGAGTCTAGAGCCACGAGACACATCAAAAGATCTCATAGGAACACGTGACACTTCTACACTCGTAATCCAACATTAAGGACGCCAGTTGTATACATATAAGTCCTATGCAAATCTTAGCATTTTTCCAGAACATTAATGAGGGAATTTACACATGTAAATCTCAGTAATCAAATGGAAATTCCTGACAGGGTCATCATCAAACAGCCACGAAACGGTGTACAGTCATGGAGTGATACCACGGTATTCTTTAGTGACTCACCTCAATCATTGTACCCTCTCGGGGTATCCGGTTTAGGAACGGCCTAGGCAAGGATTAGAGAAAGTTTTCACACTATGCTGGTTATAATCTCGAAGTCCGAATCTACAAGTGTCAGATGATTTATTGCTAACTGTTTGCCTGCAGGAATCACTGGTAGATGCTGCTAATTGCTGATAAGATGCCAACCCATCACCACATGCTCACACGTCATCATTATAATCAAAGAAATCATGCTAATTCAAAGGCTTTCAACAATGCTTCTACAACTCTCATGATGAAAGTCATAATCCAGAAAAAAAATATGAGCATGCCGGTACAATGATCACATTCCCACATGAATGCAACAACACGTAATGAATGACACACATACTACCAAAGCTGATGATTTAGATGAATGCTCAACGATCACACATACCATTGAAACATTCATCAAGGGATCACTACTCAAAGTACGGGCTAGAAAATTCATGTAAAATAATGCTTGTATTCTAGTTGCAATTTCCAGGGTGACCTCCTTTAGGGGAGATTTATAGGAATATAAATATTCATATGAAAGACTCGGTAATCCCGAGTATCCATTAGCATTATGTTAGCTCGTAGGCTTATTTGTATTAGTTAATTTATCGTAATAGTAGCTTAGTATTAGTAAGTACTTGTGGAGTTGGGTCGGGTCTTTACCCACTGTCAGCTCACTCCACAACCCATGTAGGGGCGTTTATATGTAAGTATAAATACCCTTTCCCAAACAAGGGAAAGGGTTGGATGTTCATTTACTTTCAATCTAATACATTGAACTTTCTCTCACTAGAATATCCCAACCTTCACTTTCTCTCTCTAGAATTCGAATAGAGCTTAACCATAACCTTGTGTTATGATATCCAATATCTTACAGGAATTGATCCTAACAATGATTGTTCAATAGAAGTCACACATGCATAGAATTCATCAAACCTATCTAACTTTACCCCAATCTCCTCTTGGATATCTCTAAGATCACTCAAAAATTCATTGGAACAACAAGAAGCAAATTTAAATGTAGTTGTTCCTCAATTGTTAATGATTCAAATGGAACTTCATCCGCCATGGTGACGAATGAAAGGGTTTACGAACAAAGGGCATGAAGAAAAAGATAGACTAAAGAAAACTATAAAATAAAAATTTTAAAAAAAACTCACTTGATAGGAATATAATGAGTAGACCTAAACAAAATAGAAATCAAAGCCTAAACTATTCCCCAGCAGTGGTGCCAAAAACTTGATATGGATTTTGATGAGGCAAAAAATGAACCACTTTTAGAGGGTCATTTAAGCCCGGAATTGAATTTATTTGATCAAATATTGCCCTAAATCGTTCCTTTTGTGATTTTAGGTACTTTGGGAGTGAAATCTGGAAAAGGAAGCAATTCGGACGTTTTTGGAGCATAAAAGTGAAGAAAATGCCAAAGACTTAATTTTCCATGCTGAGAACAGTGTATGACGGCGTCAAGAAGGAAATCCTGACGGCGTCAAGAGTAAAATCCATGACGACCCAGAAGAAACATGAAGGCGTCACAAAATGAGCGTCAAGAGTTAAAATCATGACGGCCTGCATAAGGTGTACACATGACGGCGTCAGACCCAGATTTAGGCAGTCCGAGGAACTATTTGGCGGTGAGATGACGGCGTCAGACATTTGTTCTTGACGCCGTCACCTTCTAAAATCTATATATAGTTTTCTAATTTTCATTTATAAAAGAGGAAATAGTGTGGAGAAACCCTAAGGCCGAACCTTGTACGTATTTTACAGCTTTTTCAACGGTTTTCAGCCCTTGAATCCTTTCATGTGCTATTGAGATAAGTCTTCTCTTAATTCAATCAATATGTCTATGTGTTGGTTGTCTATATCTTGTGCTTGTCTTGATTCCACCATGGTAGGCTAGATCTATCTTGTGTTTGCTTAGATCTAATGAAACCTAGATGTTAATTATGTGTTGATTACTTGTTTATGGTTGTACTGGATGAATGATTTCAATGTTAGGCTTAAGAAAACTGGCAGATCTCCATTTGGTAACATGCTTGAACGTCTTAGGAAACATGAACCGATGTGTACTAGGTTTTATTGGTTGTATTTAATGCATGAGTAAATTCTAATGATCCCATGTTAGGAGCCTCTTAGCCGGCTCGAGATAGGAGTGAAGTAGGCACTTATAGTATTGGGGAAGTAAGTACGCTACCCCATGAATGGTATTAAGGAATACAATCCGTCATCCACGCAACTATAACAAGTAATTAACGTGTAAAAGATATCTAGGGAGTAGTGAAATCTAAGTAAACACATTTCTCCCACTTATTGCTCACAACTTTAGTATAATTAGTTTATTTTCATTTTTAGTATTTTATTTTGATTGCATCTTAGTATTGGGTTAGTTGACTAGCAACTAATTCCGCCCAAATCCTTCAAACCCGAGATTTTAATTTGTTTTCATAAAATATAAAAATACAAAAAGAATCATCCCTCATCTCTAGACCTAGTCTTTAGGTTTTCTAATCCTAGCGACACTATTCCTAGCTGAACGATCAATCCCCCGGTACTTGTCATTATACTATACTAGATCGATCAGGTACACTTCCTGGTGGGGGTTGTAAGCTTCTCAAGATCCCTTGAGAGGTAAAGCCTGGTGCAATCCCTACGCATCAGATTTTGCAAAACATACTAAGTTTTACAATCTCTTAGGCAGTGTACCTAATCATTGTAGTGTAGTATAGGTAAATCCGGAGAATTGATCGTTCTCTAGGGGAATAGTGAAGTAGGCTTGAAGTGTATGTCGAATTAAGTCTAAGGGTTGAGGGAAGATTATTTTTTGGTATTTTATATTTTATTTGAAAGCAAGTAAAATTCCGGGGTTTGAGATAATTTGGTTTTAACTAATTAAACTACTACTAAACTAAATGTAATAAAAGTAAATTAAGGATATACAAGGTAAGTGAAGCGTATCTACCTAGGATGTATTCCTCCTTGTTATCTATCCAATTCTGCCTACTGAATTGTCACGTCATTGTTTAATTAGAATTTTGTATTCCTTAATACCAATCAAGGGGTGGTCAAGCCTTAACTCCTATGAACTATGTTCTAATTGAGCGTGCGCCTAAGAATGTCCTTTTATCTCAATTTCCATAATACGAGCAAAGTTCACACATTAAATACAATGAATATCAACTAAATAATTATTAACTAACGTTTTAGTGGATTTTCAAGCTATTATAATTTCCCTAGCCAGTTTTCCAACTCCTAACGCAAATCACTAATCAACAAGAGATAGTAGGAAGCAAGAATTATAAACTATAACCGATTAAACTCATTGAATTTGTCACGCCTTAATGATGAAGATATACACAAACATCAATAAGAAAATAATAAGATCTAATTAGTTATTAACAAGTTTTATACGATCCTAAGTAAACACTAGGTGAATTAGCCAATTATAATCAATAAAGAACAAGAAACGATAATGATAATTGAAGACATAATTAAAATAAATCAATAAACAAACCATTACAAGATGTTTATGAAATGATTAAAACCTTCTAAGTTGTTGGAAAAACACATACCTAAACCCTAACATTGGACTTAGGGTTTAGGGCTTGCAAAAACTGAAGTTATGAGGTTCTATTTTTAAGCATATTTTGTGTTAGTTCGAGGTGATGGCGTCAGCACTAAGGCATGAAGGTGTCACAATGCCTTTTGCACCAAGTTGTAGATCTTCTCGTCCAGGTCGCGTGTCCTTTTGAATCACCTAAATCCGAGTTCGTATGAAGAACGTTTGGCCAAAACAATATTAGGCACTTCACGCGCAAATTGTGATATTCATATTCAGCTTGTGACGGCGTCACTTGAAAGTTGTGAGACCGTCAACCTTCATAAAATTTGTCTTGACGTCGTTAGTGGTAGGCCGTCTCCAGAACATGTAGGGTTATCTACGTAGATAACGGTGTTACGTTGAGGCTATGACGCCGTCACGAGGCTTTCTCATGACAATTTCTTCGTTGTTGTCGTTTTCTTCGTTTTTCCATCCAATAAAGCTCAAAATGCGTCCTTTTCCAGCATTTGCTTCTCAAGTACCTAAAACACAAATAGAAGCTGTTTAGGGCAATATATAATCAAATATGTTCGAGTTTAGAGGCTAAATGACCCCTAAAAAGCCTATGAAATTACACATCATCAGTAACCCATGAATGATAATAAAAAATGTTTGTCTCATTGTTTCTTATAATCAGTTAAGTCTTACTTTAGTTTATTTTAGTTAGTGAGAAGATGTTGTTGTGATCACTTACACTAGAAAACACTTATGTTATTTCTATATGTAAATAAGGGGTGATTGTTGAGCCAATTCAGAGTCAAGTGGTCTCTGACTAGGGTTTGAACATAAAATATCCTAAGTGTAGATTAAGTCCCTGAATGAGTAAACATTCAGGGAGTGTTAGCTTAAAAAGTGATGGTCATTCCTAGTCTAAGAACCTTGTATCACTTAACATATTATGTAATAGAAGTATATGGACTATAGTTTAGTTTCTAAGACAAGCCCATTTGTTTAGTCCATTAAGCTAAAGCCCATTAGACCCACGCTTGGGAAATCAGTATATAATTTGTAACCACCACCTTTGTGAGGTGTGTGAGTCATTGTATGTGCGTGAATCTAGTTTGAATAAAAACACATAGTATTTTGCTCTTACCACATCTCTCTTTACTTCTTTTCTTCTCCAACTTACATATTATTGTTTCCTCTTCAATCAAATCCCAATTTATTGTGATTCGAATAGTGCTATAGCCATCTCTTGCAATCTGGTTCAACATTCCCACACTAAACATGTTGCAGTCCGTTACCACTTTATCAAGGAACACGTAGAGAAAGGTATTGTTGAACTTTACTTCATCAAGACAGATTACCAATTGCTGGACTTGTTTATAAAAGCCCTTCAAAGAGAAAGGTTTGAGTGTCTTATCAACCACATTGAAATGCGAAACCTAACTCTTGAAGAGTTAGAACGTCTAGTCGACTCTTCTTGATTTATCCAAAGCTTCGCTGTAAATATTTTTTAAAACCAAAATGCAAAAAGAGAAAATCAACAAAAGCAAAATATAAAATTATAAAATTTGAAAAATACAAAAACATTATAAAATGAGGAAAAAAACCAAAAAAAATATTCTTTTACGACATGTCTCTCGTTAAAATTCAAAACTATTTACATTTCTATAAATGTCATTCAACAATGTTTTCTAAAACATGTTGTTTCTAAACTTCTTTTGGCTTATAGAAAATTTGGTTTATAACTCGGACATCAAATAAAGGGAAGTGTTGATTAAAACAAACATTATATGATTATGTTTAGTGCACTTATCCTAACAATGGGAAAATAACTTTTCTCGGGTCATTGTGCAAACTAATCAAAACATTCAAAAATTTTGAGCTCATGTCAATGGTTTTTGGTTAAATGCCAACCCTCACTTTTTCAAATAAAGGACCGTAGTGTACGCTTCAGTGTGCTAATCCTCTTAAATGAAGAGAAACCTTCAAAATCTTGTACCATTTTTCAAGATTTATCAAAATGATTTTTCAAAATCCTTCTCAATAGGTACCAAGGCAACTCCCTCAACATGCTTTCTAACAGTACCTACAAAGTACTTTATATTTGAGGGGGAGTATAAAAATACAAATGTTTCAAAATGCATGCAAAATATGCTTTCTCTCCATGAGCTTTCTAAAATACATATCTTTTAATAAGTTGATATAAAAAAATATCACGGATATGCTATTTTTGATCTCGAAATGCTTTTGATCTCGAAATGATTTTAATTCAATGTGCGTAATCTTTCTTTTATGTGCAAAAGCTTTAAAATAATATATGCCCATGTGTAGGGAGTAGTTCTCAAAAATAAAAAACCTTCAAAGGGTTAACAAAATTATTTTTCATGAACACTTTGAATGAATTTTTCAAAAAGGTTTTATAGCTACAACACCAATACCAAAACCAACCAAACTCACCATGATTATCAAAGAGATAGAAAGTTTTAAGGTTGGGTTTTCATCCCATGGTCCAGCCAGAGCCTAAGGGACCTACCCAGGGATATTCCACTAGATATAGTAGAAGTGCATAGGTCAAGGAGATGAATGAGAAAAGGGAATAAGTATCATTGTCATGAGTTGTCACCGGAACAATCACAACATGGTGATAGCGATGGCAACGTGATATACATTGAAGGGGTTGAAGAATGAAAAAATAAATAATTATGAAAGAGTTAAAAGAAATAAAAAAATCTCCATAAACTTAGAGTAGAAACCGGGTTAATACATAAGATATCACAAATATGATACTGGTGTTGAAGACAGACATCATGGACCTAATGATGCAAATGCACAACCCTTCTCAGCTACTCAAGTTTCTCTCAAAAGAATCTTGTTTCATTTCTCATGGAGACTACACGCGTTATCTATCGACTTCTCACACCAAGAATCGTTGATATTGAAACAGGTGGTAGTGTGCTCTAGCCTCCGCTAACTAAAACCAAAATGCATAAATTGAGTTTAGAGCCAACGAGATTCAAATATAAAATCTCCATAGGACACAATACTAATTTACACTTTTTGTTCACAAATAAGAACACAAGTTGGACTAAGAGTCCTTCGTAGTTCTTAGTAATCTTGCCAGAACGTTTATAGTTGTACTAACGTAGTATTTCATCATTATTGAACAGAAAACCCGCCAATGTCAACATAAAGAAACATTGAAAGTGAGTTACTTAGTTAATTCTTTATGAATTAAGCATAGTGTTAACTAGAATCTACGTGATCCGTGATGTTCTTTATGGTGGAAACTTTGCTTCAAACGGTCTACAATTGTGGAGTGCTATTTTATGTGTACTCTAACGATTCACCTAAATTGTTATAAACATTCTTGAGGCATCCAATTCAGGAATGGCAGGTGGGACGACAATTCGTAAGAATTACCTGGCACTTCGAGCTGGAAACCTACTAAGGAGATTCCTTTTATGAATCAATTCTTGATGACATAGGTCTATACTTAGATTTATCTTACGTATCGATATCGGTCCTTAACAGGATTCAGAGGTTAACTATACCCACCCAAGATGAATGGAATTAAGACACTCATCCAAAACATCGTAGTGGTACAATTTTTAAGAAAACTCCACGATGATCGATTTGCCTAACAACATTATTATTTACGTTCTTGTGACATGTACCGATGATGAAAGCCGCTTCTGATACACCACCATATACATCAACATCTTCAACTCCACATACTCATGCTAATATGTTTCATCTTCAACAAGCTCAAATCAAGAAAGTTCAAGACAAAGAAATCAATACAGAGAATTACATCAAAGTCAAGAATATTCAAGAAG
>JARVZY010005845.1:0-28212 GCA_030686995.1 Artemisia argyi
CATCCGTGATTACCAACTCAATAACATTATTGCAGTATAGTAACGTAATAACCTGATTAAAACTATATATTCCTTGCTGAATAATTCTCATTTACATACTTTTAATTCGTTTACAACGGCCAACTATTACCTTTTTTTTTTTTTTTTTTTTTTTTTTTTTTTTGATAAAACATCACGTCAATGAATAAAGTTAGGTTATCACCTACGTAGTTTTTTTTAGGAGGTGATTGTTATCAAATAAGGATTGTGATGCGTGCATTTTTTTTTATATAATTTATGGAAAACACCTTGTATATTAAACAATGACTATCTAACCCATGTGTTTGTTTTCTTTTTTTTTTTTATTTTTTTTTTAATAATTAGCTTTGTATAACGTTTTTAACTGACAGACATGTTGAGGTTGAAGTTGATTTTGTTGTTTAACATTAACTATTGATATCATGTTGGTGCTTACCATTTGATATTTATATTCCCGTAACTAATAATTTAGTCGTATTTCAAACCCGTGTACGTATAAATTAAACTTTTAAATAGTAACATGAGTCTTTATTTAAAAAAATATTCTAATGGATGAATAAAACTAACATTAGTTTAAAAAAATACTTAACATATATTAAAACTAATTCGCATATTTACTAAATTTTGTAATTTTAATGGATGAAATTCTAAAAACTAATACTAATACTCATATAATTTTAAACAAAGTTAATATAATAAAGTATAGGGGTACAAAGTGTAAGGGGTTATTTGTGTTTTTTATAAAGTTATTAAAAAACATGGAAACTTGTAATTTTACACTTTACTCTATATAAATTATTTAAAATTCAATCATTAAAGTTTTATTAATTACTTCCTCTTTTTTTAGGTTTATGTTTTCATAAATTTGACACATATATTTTTATGTATTTCTTTTCTTAACCAAATTTCTACAACAAATTTATTAAGTTTGACCAAAATCAATTTAATTTTGACTTTTTATTGACCAATCACGTTGCTCGATTTCGCATACGTGGCAAAATCAAGCTCTGCTATTGGTCCATTTTTTTTTTCAATGAGAAGGGATTTGTAAAAACACTCCGAAATAATGTAATTCTTTTATTATATAAAAGATATATCCTAGTATTTGTCCCATCCTTAGTATTCTCGAACATAAGACATACAAGTTAATTAGTCACCTCGTTTTTCATAACATGAGACTGAGTTGGTTACTTAAAAATCAACATAACTCGTTGACAACAACTATTGTCACCAAGTCAAACGAGTGATCGAAAATCAACGTAACCGACTTAATTTGGCATCGATCTCAAATGTACATCACATACATCATATTCATTTGTTTAATGCACATAGTTGTTTATTTACTTCAGTCCGGTCCTCAGTCTCAGCTTTTGGGCTAATTCGGTCTCGGTCTTGATCGATCCGGTCCGATTCGGTCCTGTCGAGGACCGATGCTCAGCCTTAGTTCTTTGCTTGTATAAGCTATTTTTTTCTCACCCAAACTTTGCACGTTTAGAAAAAGTTGTCTTTTGTCAAAAGGAGCTTTATGTTCTCATATATTACAGCTAGAAAAGTATAGATACTTCGAGAGTATCTTTGAATCCTTTTAGGATTTTATTTACTTTTCATTATGTGAAAACATATAACTCCTTAGTAATGTTTACTCGGCAATTCTTTTCATTTTGGGAAAACATATAATTCCTTCTTAATTAGTAACGTTTACTCTGTAATTCTGCAACTTAAATTGTGCCGTTAAAACAAGATTAGTAAAACTTACATAATTCAAGAAAAAATAATTGTATGCGTTAAGGTGTTGGAAGTCTTGGAACTATTAGACAATAAGTTGGACGGCTTGGCCATGTTATTTATGGGTTAATAATATGTATTTGGTGTTATAAATATCGGATCAATAAGATATCACAAGATATCCCCTCAACATCATAGTTCTTTAATCCTCTGAGTTAGGCGGCGATGCCCAAAGGCGGAGCCGCTAAAAGACTGGGAAGAGTGCTGGCCCCTAAGCCCAAGCTCAAAAGTGTATTATGCTTTGTATTTGACGTGTAAAAAAAATTGCTATAGCCCTCCTACAACTTAAAGCCCAGCCTATTCAAATCCAATATTTAATAAATATTTACATTATTAGTTAAGTTTGTTCATAGTTTTTTGGAAAAAAAATTTGTTTTGGTCTCTCACGAAAAAGTTTCTAGCTCCGCCACTGGTGATGCCGGTTCTAGTCAGTGTGCCAAGGTCATTGTATACGCCTTTTCTACTTTTCTTGCTCTTTTCCTTTACTATCATTCTTATGTTCCCTGCAATTCAGTCGGCTGTGAGTATGGTCACCTTTACTGAATGCAATATTCCTTGCCATTTTACACAGATGATTTATATGTTCAAATGTTCAATGAATGTTGCTGTTTACAACAACCTTTCTAATTTAATCCATGACTGTGGTGTCTAGAACATGCTTATAACCACATTCACATATGTGTGGTTTAAAATTTTATTTGTTATAAGAAAATTGATCCCTCAACTTGTAGGTCAATCATTTTAGCATGGGGTCCAACACCTGATAGGCAAATGGAAACCCACGTTTCCTATTTTTTCCCCCCAAATTCGGCGATGGCCGGAGGTAAAAACCCTAATTTTCTTCGATTCACGTGATTCTAATTCGTCGTTTAATTGATTTATAATTGTTAGTTGCATTAATATTGGCCATTGATTATTCCTAGGGTTAGTTATTGGCTGATTTAATGGGTTCTAATGGGTTTAGCGTTATTTATTCAGAACGGGTTTCGATTTTTCTTAGAGTTTTGATTTTAATTTGCTGGTTCGTGTTGGGTTGTGCTTATTGCTAATTGTTTGTTCTGATTCTATATCAACTGGGAATTCATTCTTTCTCAATTATTAATGGTTTGGTTAACTTGTGAGATTCGAATTCATCTAACCGGACAAACGTATGTATTTAATTGGTTTGTGGAGTGTTTTTGGGTCTTAGTATGGGGTCGTAAACCTATGCCAAACTGTTTGAACATGATTCGTCTATAAAATATGTCAATTTTTGCACTCTTGAAGCGCCTACATGTGATTGGGCTGATATTGCAATACCTATGTCATCGGTCATTAAAGTTAATAATAGGTTTTAAAATACGGTGTATGGGTACTTTCTTGTCAAATGGGTTGCGTCCGGGTGGTGGAGAATTATGCGAAGAATGCTCATACTAAAATTGTCCTAATTAAGATAAAGATGAACTCAAATGGCTTTTTTTTTTCTTTTTTTTCTTCAAGATTTATTCAACTCGGTGTATGGAAGTGATGCTTGAGAATGGTCCTTGGATGATACGCAATATCCCTAAAATGTGCTAAGGAAATGGACTCCTAACTCGAATTTGTGTAAAGGTGACTTGAGTTCGATCTCGGTCTGGCTAAAAATCAATGACGTCCCTATTCCAGCCTTCACTGATGATGGTTTAAGTATGATTGCAACTAAATTTGGCACCTTAATGATGCTTGACTCTTACACTAGCTCTATGTGCAAGGATTCGTGGGGTATGTCTAGTTTTGCTAGAACTTTGAATGATATGAGGACTGATGTTGATTTGAAAGAGAGCATGGCTATGGTTGTCCCTAGGATGTGAAAGGTATCACTCTTAGTGGAAGATAAAGCAAGAGATGGGAAAAGAAATGAAAAACCTATGCGGCTTGCTTCTACTAAATAGTGGATATCAAGGGCAATAGCGAAGAGAGTTTTCATACTACTACTTATGTGTATGAGGCGGATGAACAATATGATTATATCATGATTCTGAGTACTACTACCGATGTAGAGGATGACACGCAAGGTGAGGATGAGAGTGAAGATACTAACGTGGAGGAGACAAGGATGATGATGACGAGAGTGAAGATGGTTGATTTGAAGATCATTGTCATTGCTTTTGTTCTTTTTATTGGTTATCTTTAGTCAATTTTAGTTTTTGGTTTTCGTTGTGATGTAGTTTTGCCTTGAGATGTGAGATATACACTCATATCTTATGTGCTTAACAGTCTTTATGGAATAACATATTTACTGAGGTAAAATCTTTAAAAGAAAGATTTTATTTTGTTTTTGTTTAGTTAGATCTACCATGTCCAAGTAAAACTCCAACTTTATATCTAATCAGCACAATTGCTTTAACAAACATGGCCATAAGTAGAGCAAGTTTAAGATTTCGAATGGTTGATATTTTATGAAACATATCTATAATTCTATATGATTATCTATATATATATATATATATATATGTATCATAGCCATAATTAGAGCACGTTTAAGATTTCCTTTAATTCGAATGGTTGATATTTTATGTAAACAAGCAAGGATTATCTATATCTATACACATATAGTGAGTGGAGCACAATATTGAAAGTTAAAATTTCAGTGTAACAAAATGACAATATTATCCTAGATTATCATTCAATATTTTCATACCTTAGATTTCATTGATATTTTTCTTGTAACCTGCCATATTTATATGTATTTTCTCAATTTTAGTACACAACATGAATGCTGTTATAAAGTAATAATACAAATAATACAATTATCAATTAAAAATACAAAGTATTATTCATCTATTCATCACCATGAATAATTTTAGCAATCAATAAGTTTATTTTCAAAAAAAAAAAAAAAAAAAAAAAAAAAAAAAAAAAACATTTAAAATAAAAGCATTTGCTTTCCGGAATATATAATTACACGGTAACCGTCCCCGCAATGCGCGAGTACCTCAAAACACCTATTCATCGATTGCCCGTTTGCTAGTCATCTTTGGAAATCGATTACTTCTTGGCGGGGGCCTTCAAGACTATCCTAAAGCCATTCGCAGGTTTAATTTCTTTGGATGATTCACTTGACACTAATCCAAAGGCAATGGCTTGTTTTGACGTGGTTGTTCAAGCAACCACACGGATCATATGGAAATCGAAAACGCTTTGATCCAAAGCCTCCTTGCAAAGACGCTCTTGGTGATAAGATGAGGATATACATTATCTGATCCAAAACCTCTTCGTAAAGACACTCTTGATTGAAGTGGAATGAATGGATCTGGTAATCC
This sequence comes from Artemisia argyi, assembly GCA_030686995.1. Taxonomy (NCBI): domain Eukaryota; kingdom Viridiplantae; phylum Streptophyta; class Magnoliopsida; order Asterales; family Asteraceae; genus Artemisia; species Artemisia argyi. The sequence continues at coordinate 5,085 of JARVZY010005845.1, forward strand.
TATTCTAGCATGTCAATTGCCGTTAAAGAAGCATGGTGTCTTGACTAATGAGATTAGAACGATTTATAGGCAAATTGTCCAGCTATTAGGGAAGATTGACAAATCCTCTTTCTCGTTCTTATATACCATATTTACCGAAAGTGAAAACCAAACGCTATTATGAATTTATGCCACGTGAGATTAGAAAGATTGTGACAACAAATTTTAGAACTCAAATAACACATGCATATATACTACGTAGTAATCATTACAATATATCTCTGAAGAACAAAAGATTGCTTCATTTCGAACAATATCTTATTTAATTTTGTAGTAATCCGAAACGACCAGAAACACCAGTTCTTCGAGTAACGAAGCCAATTAACCAATGTAGTACATTGGATCGGGAACTTTAAAAGTGCGATCACCAGGGTTGGTACCAAGTAAATCACTCCATTGATCACCCATATTCCCTCTAATCTTGTATCCGGCCTCCTCCAACTCTTTTCTCTTGCTCGCTTTGAATCCGCTACCATCATTATCTCCCCTACACAATTATATGTATATATGAAGAATTATATACTTCCATTGAAGTCTAGGAAACATAAGAAAATTGTGCTTATTAATGCTTCTAACTAAATTGGTAGGAGAGTTTTTATTTGATCATATTTATAATAATTTATTGATGACCAAACGAGTATAGATATAAATCTTATGTTGTTATACATATACTAAATTGAATCAATGAAGAAAATTTGTTAGACTTTGATGGTTAATAATAACTTATTTGAAAGAGTTAATCATGATATGATAAATATTGTGAGATAGTGAATAATGGAAACAAAAAAGAAAAACAAATATACTTACTTAAGTATAAGCTTCTCCCATGTAGTGTAACCAGCATCCTTGAGGTTTTTGGCCCGAGGTTCGGTTTGATAGTCGTGTGATCCAGTAAGAAACACGATCTTCAACCCCAAACTTACTAGTCTTTGATACAGTTTAAGCGACCCTGGTATCGCTGGAGCTTTTGCTTCCGCCACCCAAGCATTGAATGCCGTTGAGTTATATGGTATTGCCCTAAGAATGTATCAATAACACATAAAAATCAGGTAGCTATATTTGCTAATGAATTGCCTGTAAAAAGAAGTAATTAAAACAATTAAAAAATATGTTTTTTACCCGAAAGCAACGGTGTCTCTAGCGTAATATGGGAGATTAGATAGCGTGGTTTCATCAATGTCGAAAACCCAAATGTCTTTACCATCTTCACTGATGTTGAGGCCTTTTGCATACTCATACGCTTCTTCCGTGACAAGATCAACATCTTTACGATATTGTTGTCCGAGCATATAATGTCCGACATAGTCTTCACATGTTTGAGGAACTGCGTCCCAGTCCCGAATGTTGTTGGTCTCGACAGCTAGACGCCAGCTCAAGCAGTCGAGGTCGGAATGTTTTAGGCCGGCTGAGCCAGAATGTGGCATGAGCAAGTGGATTTCATTGCTTGGAAATGCAACCGCTGTTGCTACGGTTAGGAGAAGGAAATAGATTGTTAAACTCATGTTTTCTACTTTTTGTTATGATATGTTACCATATAGAGATCCTTGTTTATATAGTTACATTTGGTAAAAAAGGGGCTTTTTATTTTCTTTTATTACGAATAGTACCCTAGGAGCATTAAATTAAAACATCAAAACGGTTTAACGTGCTTTTCTGTTGAGGCTACTCTGAAAAGACCAGTCGTTGATTCAGATTTACGAAACATAACCGAAGTGTCTTTGTGACCGTTTCTAACCATTCTCCTAGCCACCCCGAAATGTGCCTCTAATAGTAATATAGATTCGATCATTAAAAACCCCTAACTATACCGAACCAAAAAGAAAAACTAGCATGAAGCCATTACAATCACCAAACCACAAAGTGACACTCCTACACCGAACCAAAAAGAAAAAACTGGCAATAAGCTTGTACATAAACATAACCGTCTTAATTCGAATGTCTTAAAGAAAACAAAACATTCATCATACTTGCTTAGTCACTTAAAGATTGTCTGCAGGTTGTGTAATCAAAATTTAGAATACTTACAAAGCGAATATATGGCATTTTTTAAGCATGGAAACTAGTTGGTTTAACTACAAGCCAAGAAAAATAATGTAAAGTGACCAATGTTTGTGACGGCAAAATCTTATCAGTAAAATCATTGTTTAACTCGTCATTAAAATCAGTGTTGCAAAAATCGGCCTAGGCGGCCTTGTAATCGTTGATTACAAGGTACACGGCCTTCCACTTTGTTGATTTTTACAAGGTAATTGGCCTTGTAATCGGCTATTACATGCTACAGGGTGATCAACTGCCTCACTACCGACTCACAATTTTTGCAACATTGATTAAAATAGCTGCATTGCTCCAAAATTGGTGACTAACATTATTAATGAACATATATGTGTTCAAAATTAAGTGGTCTACAATATTTGTGAGCCAGTGACAAAATGTAGTCGGTCGCTACTAAGAGCAAGGGGTATGGTGAAGAGCAAAATCTTTTCACTTGGGCATCACCGGGTGACACCTTATTTCAACACTCTCATTTCAAAATACCCCTCACTCATAACACAAAACAACCAACCTCAATTTTATTTTCTTTTCCAATTTTTTCCCGAAACAACTTAATTAATTTCACTCTCAAAACCCTAACCCTACTAAAATTTCGCAGCCACTACAAAAACTAAAATACAAACGCAGTCACTCTGTTAAAATTCCTCTCAACCAAAACTAATAGATCTTCTTCTTGTCCTTTTAATCCATTCGAAAAAACAACCCAAATAAGCGAAAATGGTATATAGTCCTTTGATCTTGGCACACAAATAACCGCGGCTAAGATCTTTTTTAGATCTAAGGTAGTTTTTATTTATTTATTTATTATTTTTTTACCAGTTTTTCTTGACCGAATTAAAGGAGTAATGAAACTTGTTTTTATAAAGTTTTTTTTTTTTGTCTTTTCTGCTTCACTTTCTCGACGAGGTGCAAACAACGAAGGAGTTGGGTGTGGTAGCGAGTAAATGGCGAGACGTGGCGAAGTGCCACGTCGTAAATGACGAGAGTAAACTTCACCATACCCCTTGCTCTCTTCGCCACGTCGTAAACGGCGAGAGTAAACTTCACCATACCCCTTGCTCTAAGAATGTCTTCTGCTCAAAGCTTTCAAGATCTCACATGAACTTTATCTTTTACAATAGAGTAAATTGCAAAATATATCTCCAAATTTTGCCAATTTTCACAATTTACATCCATTGCAGAAACGTTGGGCTATTTACTTTTGTCCGTAAGTAAAAGACAAACAATTTCCATCTCTCCATTAATAAAAGTCAAACAATTTACTTCTTTAGTGATTAATGATGCAATTTTTTGGTCATTTTGCTTGTCCAAACTACCACCATCCTTCATTATTTGTCTACTCACTTTATCACTTTATTAATAGTCGTCCAAAATCCTCTCATGAAAGAACAAATAATTGGATTTAATATAATTAGGGTTTGTTTTATTGAAAGATTATATGAGGTTATTTTTGAAGTGATAAGCTAGAGCAGACATATAAAGGAGATTGTTCAAACTACCACCATCTTTCATTATTTGTCATTTTAATTTTCTTCTCATTTGATACTCTTAAAAATAAGTAGATATATATATTTTTTTTGTTTTCAACTTCATTTCTTCATCCTCCAAAAACTTTAAACAATAGCTTGAAGACTTTTTCTTACTAAATTATGAAGTATAGTGTCATTGGAGTCGTGTTATTTACTCAATACTTAAAATTTGAAGAAAGAGTGTTATTAATGAGTGGGAAATAGGGATGAGCACGGTACCGGTATCGTACCGATCCCGTACCGAATTAGTGGTACCGATTTTTCCCGAGCATAAATAGTGGTATCGGTACCGTACCGAACGGGATTCGGATACCGGTATCGGTACCGGTACCGGGGAAATCGGGTTTTTCCCGTTTTTATTCGGGAATTTCCCGATTTGGTACCGGTCCCGTACCGAATTATTGGTCCCGATTTTTTTTTCACCTTATTTCGTAGTCCCGGTACCGTACCGTATATCGAGAACGGTACCGTTTCGGTACGATACCGGTACGGTTCCGGTTCGATTCCGGGATTCGGGTCGAAATGCTCATCCCTAGTAGGAAAGTTTGATTGAAGATGGCTAGCGGGCATTTGTTAGACAAATTAGTGATTACCTAGTTGAAAGTTATAAAACCGTAGATATTAATTAATGAGTTTTTTTTGGGTAAAACGTCAAAAGACCCGGTAAATATATTACACCAAAAAATGTTTAAGTACAAAGGATATGGGTGAATCTCATATCTCAGCCCGTTACATAGGCGGTAAAGCTTACATAACAAGATACTTCCAATTATCTAAATAAGAAAAGACCACTACTCAAAAAATACCATTAGACTCCTATGAAAACAAAATTACTTTGTACCAAGACCTTGGAGCTTGATACCATACGTGTCATATAAAGCATCAAAGTTTCCTGGAAGATCGTAGACATGCTCCGCATAGTCATCATAATCATCTTCACGATCATGACCACCACCAAAAAGGTTCATGGACTCATCAAACGTATTCACAACCTCGTCTTCATCACTGTCTGAGACGACAATCTCTCCCACCTTAGAGAATGGGTTAACCCTCTTAGTAGAAGAAGTAGACCCTGGATAATCAACCTTTTGAATAGGGTGACCATCATCATCCACAAGAGTAGTTTTCCTATCAATAAGTAGCTTTTCAATCTTCCCAATTTTCTCGACTAAAGGAGTAGAATTACCTTCCTTTGTTCCAATTGAATCACTCACAAGTGGTACCTGTGATGCATTACCAGTATCTAAAGACCCATCCTCCTTAGCTTCCTCTAGTGTACCAAAATTCACATCATTAGTCACTTCATTGGTAGGAATACCAAAGTCATCAATATCATCCATATGAAGAGTATCAAACCGGTTTGATGTAGCAATCTTCATACCACTCGTACTAGCCACATCAGCAGCCTTCGTACCACTAGTACTAGCCACATCAGTAGACTTCTTCTTAGTGGCATCCACATTCTTGGGTGTAGTAGGAGGCGCTTTGGGTTTATATTGCATCTTCTTCCCCACAACAGGTTTATTAAAACCTCCCTTACTTGGACCATATTGACCACCATTATTACTCTTCTTCTTATTATTGACCGTTTTAAAACCATCATTAGCACATGGAGTAGGCTGAGTAGTAGGTACAACATACTTAGGACAGTCAACCAAAGTATGACCAAAAATCTTGCACTTATCACAACGAGGCGGTTTCCACTCATATTCAACCCGAATCTTCTCAATAGTCGAACCCGTCCCATCAAGGAAAGGTATCTCAACATTGAGGCTATCCCTAAGCATCTCATCCGCCTTTACTTCAATCATGCACCTAGCAAAGCTACTACGGCCCCATGATTCTTTGCACATTTGGCTAGTAAAAGTATCTAACCTTTTGGGCATGCCAATAAATGTAGCAAGGAGACTAAGACCGTCTTCAGAAAACATAGCAAGAGGAACATCATGGAATTTAACCCACACCGGGATGTTAGTCAAATCCTCTTTAAGCAAGTTGGTGTTCAAGGTCCATGGTTTAAGAATAATAGGTACATTTCTAATCAACCAAAGACCAGTTTCAAGGACATCATCAACACCTTTCTTCGAATTGAACTTAAAGAAAAAGAACCCCTTTGCATTCATCATAACCTTTTGTATACCATACTTAGCTCACGCATTGCGAACATAATAATCAACAACAGGAAAAGCAAGGCGTTGGCCAAGGAAATACCCGTAAAGAGTATTCTCAAATCTAATATTCACCTCTTCCACTACTTTCATCAGGACAGCAAGATCAACTCCTGTCTTTTTATTGCTACATTCCAATCTACGAAAGTTTGACACATGTTGCTTAGGTTCATCGGAAGTAGCACCCGCATAAGAGGCCGGCTTTACTCCAGTACCATTCGTATTAGTAGGCTGACCTATACCACTCGGATTGTGCGAATCAAAATTGGTAACCTTGCTAGCATCAATCTCAAGTTGAACTTGATTCATGGCTACTTCAAAATTCTTACGCGCATTAGATACCAATTGCTCCACATTAGGCTGGTATAGATTACTAGATTTACAACCATAAAGAGACAGATCATAATTAGCATTACCACGCATAATAGTAGGCTGATCCAAACCTCTCATAGTGTTAGAATCAGAAGCATGCATGGGGACAACCTTAGGTGATTGAGGCTGATTAAACACAATAGAAGAGGCTACCCCAGTTGGATTCAACTCCACTTGCTTAGTAGCAGCTCCAAAACAAACCTTAGGATTGTTTACCACGTTATCCACAGCACTTGATGTACCAACATTATCCATAGAAGAGTCAACATCATCAATAATTGATCCAGGTTGTGCCACAGATTCAGAATTAGGGTTACGAACCACCCTAACAGCCTTAGGTGGCTGATTACCACCATAGGTACCTTCATCTCGTCCCGTTAATTTACCCATTCGAGCACCAAATTCATCCCCATTAACCACAGGTCCAGTATTATCCTCCTCTCCCATCATTGACATCACAAAGATCAGAAAACCCTAAGAAAAACTAATCGTATCCAGTAGAGCAAGAAGAAATCGTCTTCAATACAAACAAGTAAAAACCCTAGTTAACAACTAGGGTTTATAAGCCATGATCGCACAATAGTGATTACATGATTGTGAATGAATGATCGAGTCAGTTAATGATAATAAAGATGACTTATGAATCAAATTAACCGACACAAACAACCCTAAATAGCGATTTTGAAGAAACCCTAAAACTAAATACATCGATAAAAAAAAAACAGACTTTAGACAAGATAAGATTAAAAATTAGATTACACGGAAGATATAATCCATAATTTAATCAGACTTGTGAAGGAATGTTTGAAGATCGAGTAGTTTGAAAGAGGAGGTTTAGGGAATCGGTTTTCTCCAAAAATCGCCAAAGGGAGGGAGAGTGTTTGGCTATGATATACCTGTGGTTGATATATTTTTAATTAATGAGTTTGATAAGTATACAAATGATTATCATTTAACAATACATATCCTTCAAAGTAACATGCTTCCTTTAATTGGGTTGGTGTTTGTTATGTAAGAAAGGTGTGTGAAAAAATATACTGTATCATAAAAAGCAGCTATGTAATTGGTAAAAAAAAACTAAAAAAAATGCATCAAACTTAACACTTTTTGTAATTATGTGTAGTCAACTATTTTTTTCGTATTGTGTGTACTGAACTTTCAAATTTCGATCATTGTATGTATTTTGTGACCATTTTACCCTTCCTTTTTTCAAATTTTGAAAGGTAAAATGGTCATTGTACATGGCAAAATAGTCACAAAATACACACAATGATCAAAATTTGAAAGTTCAGTACACAAAATAAGAAAAAAAATAGTTGGCTACACACAATCACAAAAAATGTCAAGTTCAATGCATTTTTTTGTCATTTGCCCTAAAAATAATTAATGATGCTCCCTATCTAACCTCTTCCCTGTACAAGGTGAAAATGCATGGTTAAAACTTAGGCCAATGCTAATTGCTTGGTTGGTTGACCCCCCAACCAAATTGGTGAGCGAGTTTCTACCCACTAGCTCAACTGAATTGGTGACCGGTCACCCCCAACCTTTTCAAAGCTATTGTTTGTGAGCCAACCATAAGTTTCAATTGTTTTGTGTATGTAGTTTTTTGTTTTATTTGTTTTTGTGGGGTATTTTTTTTGTTGTGGTTGTTGTCGCCATATTAGCAAATTGTGGTTGTGTGTAGTTTTGGAAAGAGGAAACTAATGTGATGCTGATGTGACAGGGGTGACCACAATACTTATAGTCACCATTAACATCAGCCTTAAAATGATGACTACTTAGGAATGTGTTTTAACTTGTTATTTTTTTAAATTGTGTGTAATCTTTTTTCCTAATGTATATTCTAAAATTTTGATTTCGACTTTTGTGTGTATTTTGTTCACGTAAAATGACCACTTTACCTTTTACTATCAATAGAGTGGTTACAAAATATAAAGATAAAATGATTATTTTACATGAGCAAATACATACAAAAGTCGAAATTCAAAATTTTGGATTTTGAAAAAGCTACTGATGACGTATAGTCTATACTTGGGCCACGAGCCCAAATGATCAACATTACTCGCGCATAAATCCACCACGAGTGGGCTACCATGACAATGGTACGGGCCGTAGCATTAATGCCTTGGGCTCACGAAGCCCAATGCCCAATCAAACCCACCGGGTACACGATAAGGATTATCTATTCATGGAATAGATATCCTTACCTCGGATAAGCACTACGCGTGCGAAGAGTAAGGAGCAAGAAACACGGTTTCTTAGCCCCTATATATAGAATCACACGATTCTCATTCAAGGTACGATTTACTAAAATCCCTAACTCTTTACGAGAACCTGAAACCGATTACTTACTCTCACGCCGGAGTCTAATCGTGGGATACAATCCCACGATAAGCCTAACGGTGTTTGTTTATTTTCTTAGTGCGCAGGTCCCCAAGCATTAAGAAGTGAGTTGATACAAGAGCCCAAGCCCAAGCTAAGAGCGCCCAACTTTTGTAGCAACAAGTGGCGCCATCCGTGGGACCACACTAAGAACTTGATACTAGAATGACGAAAAACAAGAACTCAGGGCAGCGGACCCCGCAGCAAGATAAAACTCGAGACGACTCACATAAGAAGAAGCACAAAAGCTCGACTTCAGGGTTAATCTACGGAATGACCAGTACGGCTGGTCAACCAGAGATAACTCCAATTCCCACCACAGTGGAAGTACCCTTGGAAGTCGCCCAAGCCGCTACGGTGGTTACAAACGCTGATGATCTCCAGCGCACCCTCTTCGCCACGCCTCATCAAACGGTACCTATAGTGGACAACACTACACCGCCAGACGCACCTAATCGTGAGAGGGAACTTCATGCTGAAAGAGAAATTCTTGCAGCGGAAGAAGAGGCTCCTGAGTTGATGTTAAACAACTTCGTGTCACAACACTACGAAGCTCTAAGTAATCTCATGCGAGATGAAGCAAGAAGAAGATCAGGCCATAACCTGCATGGCAGGCTAAATTTTGGCCCAGAAAGATCACCACCGCGCCATCATGAGCGCGAACGCTGCGAAAGGCGCACCAATGTCCACGACAGACTCGGTACACCGCCTAACTTCCAATATTCGGAGGAATACGAAGGTGACGAGAGGCGCTCCGACATCCATACCAGGCTTGGTAGTAGGAGAACAGAAGACAGATTTGGACGATCACGATCGCCAAGCGCAGGCTCCTCCAAATCCGAAAGACGGAGAGTTCACGACAGATTGGGAAGGAGACACTCCCCAAGTGAAAGCCCCTCAGACTCTTCCTCTGATAAAAACCGGCGCAAGCGCCACAGAAAAAATAATTCCTATTCTAGTGATTCCTCGGACAACGAGGACAAAGAGACAGGGCACTGGAAATCCAGAGGAAAACGTCGCGAGGAAAAGGATGAAGACTTATCCCTTCCTTGGCGCCGTCAAAAAGTTGACACGTTCACAAGACGCATCAGCGATTACTCTGATCGCAAGAAAAGGCGTATGCCTACTAATGTGAAAACATATGATGGAACGGGTGACCCTGATGATCACCTAAAAATTTTCGAGTCAGCGGCTGCTATCGAAAATTGGCCACAACCCGTGTGGTGCCACATGTTTAATTCTACCCTCGTAGGGAATGCGCAAACATGGTTCAACCAGCTTCCACGACGAAGCATTATTGGATTCGAAGAGTTGCGAAAGGCATTCCGCCTAAACTTCACGCAACGAAAGAAGTGTGCAAAAAACCCTGTGGAATTAGCCAGGGTAAAGCAACGTCAAGGGGAATCTACAGGCGCTTTCATGGAGCGCTTCAAGGATGAATGCATGCAAATCAAAGCATGCCCTGAGGTACTAAAAATCTCAAGATTCATGAATGGGATCAATAACCCAGAGCTTATACGGAAGCTAAATGATAGGGTACCTCAGAACTTTGATGAGCTAGCAAAGCGCACTAGATCCTTCATCCAAGGAGAAGCAGCGGCCGCGGATAGTAAAAAAGGCTACTCAAGCTATAAGCAACAAGAGCAGCCTAGGAGACAATCCAATGATCAAGGCAGTAATCGCGGCAAGAATTACCGCGGTCAGGGAAGTGGGCAAGGTAATGACAGATATACCCCCCTCACAAAAACTCCAAGAGAGATATTTGCGACAGAAGGGGCGAACTTCCCAAAACCCCCACCAATGCGCACCGCAGAAAACAAGCGCATAGGGAGTGGGTACTGCGACTACCATGGCCAAAAAGGCCACACCACCAACGAGTGTGTCCAGCTAAAACAGCTAATCGAAAAATTAGTAAAGGAAGGCAGAATGGATCACCTCGTGAAAAGCATCAAAGAAGGGAAAGATAAGCAAAAGATTGGAGCCACGAAAGAGCCCCAAAAGGATAAGGCTGATATCATCTACATGATACAATCATGGCAGCGCAAAACAAAACAGAAAGTTAGCCAAAAATTCTCGTCAAAGAAAGAGATATCCTTCCCCACTATAACTGCGGACAACGCAGTAGAAGAGCCATTAACCATTGAAATACATACTGGGGGTCACGATATCCGCCGAATGTACATCAATGGAGGAGCATCCGCAGATATCTTATACGAACACTGCTTCAAAAGGCTAAAACCCGAGATACAAAACCAGTTGATACCAGCCGCGACGTCATTAACTGGTTTCACGGGAGAAAAGATATGGCCTATAGGACAATTACGCCTACTCGTAGTCGTGGGAGATGAACAACACTCCACAACGACATGGATTAACTTCATGGTTATCAAGTCTCCCTCACCATACAATGTTATCATTGGGAGACATGGAATATCATCCATGCGCGCGGTACCATCCACAGCACACAGAATGCTAAAATTCCCAGTAGAAGGAGGAATTGTGACCCTCTACAATACCACGGTACCTCCTAAAGAATGCAACGTGGTAGTGAGTGAGGAGGATCATATCCCAAAGCAGCGCGCAACAAAAGTACCAAACTTAAAGGTCGCTATTCATCCTGACTACCCAGACCAACAGGTATCGATTGGAGGATCTTTATCTGACAAAGGTAAAGCAGCTGTATGCGCACTCTTGCAAAGGAACTTAAGCATCTTTGCGTGGGAACCAAAGCATATGACCGGAGTGCCACGCTCTATTACGGAGCACAAGCTGCAAATCTGACAAGGATATCCCCCAATAAGACAAAAGAAGCGCGGCCAAGCTCCGGATCGCTCAAAGGTTATTCTAGAAGAGGTTCACAAACTTGTGGATGCAGGTATTATGCGCGAAGTCTACTATCACGATTGGCTTTCTAACCCAGTGATGGTAAAGAAAAGTGATGGCAGTTGGAGGATGTGCGTGGACTTCACGGACCTCAACAAAGCATGTCCACAGGACTGCTACCCACTGCCAGAAATAGATTGGAAGGTCGAATCTCTGTGCGGATATCCCCTCAAATGCTTCTTAGATGCATATAAGGGATACCATCAAATTCAGATGGCCGTGGAGGACGAAGAAAAAACAGCTTTCCACACAAGTCAAGGAGTCTACTGCTACACAAAAATGCCCTTCGGTCTAAAGAACGCTGGCGCAACCTACCAGCGACTAGTAGACACAGCTTTTGAAAAGCAGGTGGGGCGCAACTTAGAGGTATACGTGGACGACCATGTCATAAAAAGCCACACAGAAGAAGAATTAGTGAGCGACATCGAGGAAACGTTCAAAACGTTGGAGAGGATAAACATGAAGCTGAATCCCAAAAAATGCACATTTGGTGCATCAGAAGGTATGTTCCTCGGGTACTTAATTGAACCAAATGGTATCAAACCTTGCCCTGAAAAGACAAAAGCTGTCATCGATCTCCCCTCGCCACGCACACTAAAAGAAGTCCAATCACTAAACGGAAAGCTTGCAGGGCTAAACCGTTTCTTATCCAAGTCCGCAGACAAATCACTCCCCCTCTTTAAAACACTCACGAAGTGTACAAAAAAGGGAGATTTTCGCTGGACAGAGGAAGCAGAGGAAGCTTTCCAGCAACTAAAACATCAACTGGCATCTCTTCCCAAACTTGTCGCACCGCGACCAGAGGAAGAACTGATTATGTATTTATCGGCAACCCATGGAGCAGTCAGCGCAGTCCTACTAACAGATAGAAACTCCGTTCAAACTCCCATATATTTTGTGAGCAAAGCATTGAAAAAGACGGAAACTAACTACAGCGCTATGGAAAAACTGGTCTTAGCCCTAGTATTCGCAGCCAAAAGACTGCGCAGATACTTTCAGGCGCACCCAATAGCTGTCATTACAGACCAACCCATCAAGCAGGTTATTTCCAAACCTGACGCATCAGGGCGGCTACAAAAGTGGAGTGTATTTTTAGGTGAGTACAACATCTCATACAGACCCCGCACTGCAATCAAAGGACAAATACTAGCCGATTTCATCGTTGAAAAGCCAGATACTGATACTCCACTTACAACAAGCAAGATAGAGTTGACAGAACCATGGATTCTGTTCACAGATGGATCATCATGCGTAGATGGATCAGGCGCAGGTCTTATTCTTACCGACCCAGAAGGGATAGAATTCACCTACGCACTGCGCTTCGAATTCACAGCCACAAACAATGAGGCAGAATACGAAGCACTACTCGCTGGACTACGTATTGCAATACAAATGGGTGTACGCAACCTAGAAGCAAATGTAGACTCCAAGCTAGTAGCTAACCACGTGCTAGGCGAATATATAGCCAAAGATGAACACATGGTCCAATACCTTGAAAAGACCAAGTCCTTGATACAAAGCTTCGATAGGTTCACAATCAAACAGGTACCTAGAGGAGACAACAGAAAGGCTGACGCGCTCAGCAAGATCGCGTCTACAAGCTTTGCGCACCTATCAAAACAGGTCTTGGTAGAAACACTAAAAAACAAATCAATCTTGGAGATGGAAGTATCCACGGTAATAGAAGAACAAGATCCCACGTGGATGACACCTATCATCGACTTCATAAGCAAAGGGATCTTACCACAAGAACAAAAGGACGCTTGAAGGGTACGGCGCACGGCGCAGAAGTTCGAATTACGAAATAACATCCTATATCGACGTTCCTTCTTACAACCTTGGCTCAGATGTGTTGGACCTCTCCAAGCAGATTACGTTCTCCGAGAAATTCATGCGGGATCATGTGCCATGCACTCAGGACCACGGTCCGTGGTGGCGCGCGCACTGCGCTCAGGGTATTATTGGCCTACTATGCATCGCGACGCGCGAGATATGATCAAAAAATGTAACAATTGCCAAGTGCACAGGCCAATACCACGCCAACCACAACAAGAGTTAACCCCCATTACCTCACCATGGCCATTCTATAAGTGGGGCATTGACATTGTAGGCCCCTTCCCAGTTGCAACGGGAGGGATAAAATTTCTCATTGTAGCCATCGACTACTTCACAAAGTGGATCGAAGCGAAAGCAGTAGTGAACATCACTGGCAATCAGGTTAAACGATTTGTGTGGGATAACATTGTGTGTCGCTTCGGACTACCGGGGGAAATCATCTCAGATAATGGGAAGCAATTCTGCGACAACCCATTCAAAGACTGGTGCGCACAATTAAATATCACACAACACTTCGCCTCAGTAAAACACCCGCAAACCAATGGTCTGGTAGAGCGCGCAAATCGCAGTCTAGGCGAAGGAATCAAAGCGCTCCTTGATAGACACAAAGGCAAATGGGTAGAGGAATTATCGCATGTTTTATGGGCACACCGCACATCAATAAAAACCAGCACAGGAGACACACCATTCTCCCTTGTCTATGGAACAGAAGCCGTCATACCAGCCGAAATCGGAATGCCAACCATCCGCACCGCGGAGGTAAACGTCATGACAAATGATGAAGAACGGCGCATCGACTTAGACTTGCTGGAAGAAAGGCGCGAACGCGCATCTATCCGAGAAGCAAAGACCAAAGCAAAGATGAAGAAGTATTATGATTCAAAAGTCAAACACACTTCTTTCAGGCCAGGAGACTTTGTGTACCGCGCCAATGACGCGAGCCACACAGAGGACACAGGCAAACTCGGACCCAAATGGGAAGGACCTTACGAGGTCACAGACGCACTAGGTAATGGTGCATACAGGCTGCGCAACATGGATGGTCACGAACTACAGCGCACCTGGAACATTTGCAATCTAAAGAAATGCTATCTCTAGGAAAGGCTACGGCCCACAAACAGACATACTTGCACTCTAGTACGTGCCCAATAAATGTTTGTTCTTTATAATTTTTTTTTGTTTTTTAGGAATTGTATTTTTATTTTCACACTTGAAAGTATTAATAAAACGTTACGGTTTCTAGCTAACTCCATAACACAATTTACTTTATTGAATACATTTTTATCATCTAACAATATTGTTATACTTTGCCCACGAGGCGTGCATGCACCTATTAAGACCACACGATGGCAGAAAGGAAGAGTTAACCTACTAATTTACTCGTTGAGTAAGAGGGTTGCAAACCCATCAACATTGGATCACGTATCCGTGCGCACCCCACGACAGGCACGCACCCTTGCTAAGCGCCTTACTTACAAGACGTTGAAGTAAGTTTCTCTTGCACACCCCACGACGGATGTGCAACTATTAAGTACACTGTACAAGTTTAGCAAATAACGAGCCAAGATACTTGGTCAAACTTAGCAAACAATGCAAGTATATTTTTTGAGGTCACGCACTTTCACGAGCCAAGACACTTGGTCAAACTTAGCAAACAATGCAAGTTTATAATTTATATTAAGCCACGCACTTAATTTAAATACATTACACAAAAAACGAGCCAAGATTCTTGGTCACTCATAATTTATTTTAAGCTACGCACTTAATTTAATTCCGAGTAAAACATCTTAGTTGAACTTTTTTACATAAAAAAGATAACAACTATACAGAAAAGATACTTCTTGTTATTTACATGATAAATATACAAAGATACAAAATAGCCTATATACTATGACGGTGTTCCGGACTATCTTCTGGAGCGGCGGAACTCTCCGCCTCTTGAAGCTTCCTTAGAGTCAACGCATCCTTGATCGACACGGTGGGCACGCTGACATGAACCCCATCCGACCTAGGGATGTGCGCAGCACCTATGCCACGCATAATGGCCTTGCCCTTCACACCCTTCTTCTTGGCAGCCCTCTCCGCATGCTTCTCTAGAACCTCCTTGAGAGGAACTTCCTTCTCAAGAGCAAACGGGTTCAGTATGTGTCGCGGCTGCACAAATACTGGAACCTGCAGCTGCGACTCGTCAGGTTTCAGAAAGAAGTCCGGCTCTTCCTCAGCATCCTCCAAAGAATGGCGCTCCAGGGTCAAACCCGCCATGATCACGCTAATCGGCTGATCTTGGTCGCGCTCCAGCCGCGCAATATGGGGAAGCTCCAGAAGTTTCATCCCCTCCATAGCTTGCAGAAGCTCATTATAAGCATCTGCATTATACCCAGGCAGCTCAGTCAGCGCCGTAGTAAAAACTTTGGCTTCATGCAGCTCCTCCATTGCCTGGGCCTTCCCACGCTCCATGGCACACTCCACCACTCTGCCGAAGGCCTTCACCACCTCTGGAGACTCCAGCGTACCCAGAGCAGCCAAGCGTAGCCCGTGACTGATCATCCACCTACATCAACAAGATAAAAAAGGGTTATAAAATGTCAATAAGTATGACAAAACAAATGTTGCAAAAGGAACTATTTATTTGTACCTACGCTCTGCTATGGTAGACATCAAGTGTGGATACAGCTCCTTGTCATACTCTATACTGAGGGCGCGCAGCTTCTCCTCTTGCAACGCAATCATCTTCTCCATGCGCTCCTGGAACTCCTGGATGCTGCCATGATGCTCGGCCCTCTTCCCATCAAGGTATGCCACCGACCAGGTCGCTTTAGCCTTTATCTGATTAAGCTTAGCCCTCGCATACCTAAGGTTGGCTAGCATACTCACCTTATCCCCAGCGATCTTCTCAGCATATGCCTTGGCGGACTCCGCCTCTGCTAGCGCCTTACCTAGCTGCGCACGAAGACGCTCAATCTCCGCGACCAAGCTGCTCTCCCCCATATGCTGCGCCCCTAACCGAGCAACAAGCTCAGCCTGACGCTCAACAGTAACAGCCAGCTCCTTCAGAAGCCCCTGCGCAGAAGTGCCCTCAGCCACCTTGGCTACCCTATCCGCACTCTCTTCCTGGGTAGGGTGCACGCCCTCCAAAGATG
This sequence comes from Artemisia argyi, assembly GCA_030686995.1. Taxonomy (NCBI): domain Eukaryota; kingdom Viridiplantae; phylum Streptophyta; class Magnoliopsida; order Asterales; family Asteraceae; genus Artemisia; species Artemisia argyi. The sequence continues at coordinate 21,486 of JARVZY010005845.1, forward strand.
CATCACCCTTCTCTTCAACGGGCTCACTACAAAGGCATCAAAGAAAAAACTTAGATATTGTTACGACAAGTTATATAAAACAAAGGAAAGCGTAAAGGAAAGTACTTACCGCGGTGGGGAGGCTTCCGCAGCATCCTTACCCGCACCAGCAACAACTCCCTCGCCCTCAGCAGACGACTCCTCATCGGCAATCACGTAACGCCTCCTTTTGGTGGTGCCACTGCTACCAGCCTCTGCCTTGCGCTTCGAATTCTCTGCGCCAACCTCCAAGACCTCTATGCTTCCTGAAGATGCAGCCTGCGCCTCCTCCAAATGCACAGACTCCACAGGAGGAGCCACGCTCTGCACGGGCGGCACAAGTACAGCTGTGGAAGGACCACTAGCAGCTCCAAAAACCATCAGGTGCCCGGCCGTAGCCTCCAATATGGGCTGCTCGCCTTCCCTCAGTGGGCGCACCCCAATGGTCGCTTGCTTAGGCTCCTTCAGCTTCACAAATGAGAACAGATCCATCTCTGCGCAGAACAAAGAAAAATAACAAGGACAACTTAGTTATTTAAATAAGACAAAGGACATACTTACAAATGCAAGAAGGGACGAGCACCCACCCTGATTGTCCGCACCAATAAAAGTTGGAACCTCGCCAAGGCCATCAAAATAATTTCGGCTCAGACCCATATGCACCAAAAACTCCTCAGGATAGGAATTAATAGGCATACGGTTCTGATCGATGGTATCCGCGTCCGCGACACTGTACGAACCAGGGATAGGACGCTCATCCCTCGGCAGCGCTTGTTGGGTATAAAACCCAAAGCGCGACGGAAACACCGCATCATCTACCCAAAAAAAAATACTCCCTCCAATTCCTCAACGCGTCTACTTTCACCGTATAGCATTGCAAGTGCCCTGGGCGCTTGGCAAAGGTAACCCACCCGTTTGACCAGGTGGAATGATAGAACGCGCGGAATAAATCTACGGTTGGAGTAATGGCCATTAAACGGCAGTTAATTTCAAAATTGGCTATCTTAGCCGCACCTAAACAGTGCAGCTGCGATATGTGCAGCTGATAATGCTGGAGCAAATCGCTGAGAAACATGGAGATAGGTATGCGATAATTTGCATAATCAAAAAAGCGCGTGTATAGACCTATCTTCCCAGCGGGAAAATCGGCAATACACGCGTTAGCATCGGGAGCCTCCGGATGCACGTCGAAAGGAATGAAGTAGTCAGAGGCGAACTGACGCACATCATCCTCACTCATCACGGAGGGAAAATCCTCTAATTGCTTCACCATTTTCAAATAGAATTTTTTCAAAATTACTAAAGTGCGCACGCGCAATTACCTAACAAGGGTTGAAAGAACGAAGAAGAAAGGTTGGTGAAATTTTTAGAATGGGAGAAATGATATCACTGTGTGATGGAAGACGAAAGGGGGCGGTACTTATATAAGTATCACAAACCCTAAAAAGGGAAGCCACGTGGATCCCACTCACAGATCGTGTGGCTAGGAACACAAGCAAGTACAACAACTTTCCCGTTTTACGAGATACACGTGGACACCCTCCCCATTTTACGAAGCACGACCCTTGATATTTAGGGACTTCATACATTGTTCCTAAGTATTGGCGGGAAATGTTCACTTTTTCCCGCCACGCTTCCCGCTGTAGACATTAGTTTAGCACCCGCGGCTACGAGCCGTGCATACTAGACTGGGGGGACATGATGACGTATAGTCTATACTTGGGCCACGAGCCCAAATGATCAACATTACTCGCGCCTAAATCCACCACGAGTGGGCTACCATGACAATGGTACAGGCCGCAGCATTAATGCCTTAGGCTCACGAAGCCCAATGCCCAATCAAACCCACCGGGTACACGATAAGGATTATCTATTCATGGAATAGATATCCTTACCTCGGATAAGCACTACGCGTGCGAAGAGTAAGGAGCAAGAAACACGGTTTCTTAGCCCCTATATATAGAATCACACGATTCTCATTCAAGGTACGATTTACTAAAATCCCTAACTCCTTACGAGAACCTAAAATCGATTACTTACTCTCACGCCGGAGTCTAATCGTGGGAGACAATCCCACGATAAGCCTAACGGTGTTTGTTTATTTTCTTAGTGCGCAGGTCCCCAAGCATTAAGAAGTGAGTTGATACAAGAGCCCAAGCCCAAGCTAAGAGCGCCCAACTTTTGTAGCAATAGCTACACATAATTAAAAAGAATTGACAAGTTAGATACATTTATAGATGATTATCCCAAACTTAAAAAGGATTGGTTATTAGTAACCGATAAATGGATTCTGGCACCTCTTGGTTTTATTACTTTATTTTTTATTATAAAACTATAGAAGAAAAATATAAAATTTGATAAATAAAAAATTACAGAAAATACGGAACAGAAACTGATAAAAAAATTGACTTCTCCTGTTAATAGAGTGAGTGACAATAAAGTAGAAAATGCCAAAATTTATTATGGAAAATGATTGTCATTCCTAAATGGCATGATTAATTTTATGCATAATTCACTTAGGGTCCGTTTGTTATGTGGTGTTGAGCATGTAGGGATAGGGATTGCACTGAAAAGAGGCGTTTGGTATTATGACAAGGGGGTAGAAAATGGTAACCATGCCTAGATATTATTATTATTTTTTTTTGAACGGACCATGCCTAGATATTCATCTTCCGTAAAAGTTGGCCCCCTGCCAGGATTTGAAAAAGAATACATCTTTTGTATCTTGAAACTCGTGCGTTGCATTTCAACCTCAAATTTTGTTGTTATAATTTATATTTTAATTATATTATTTGATTTATTATATTTTTTATCATAAAATAATATATATTCTCTTGCTTACTTTTTTTAAATCCATATCCAAATCAAAATCTTAATCCTAATGCTAATCCTAATCCTAAACCAATCTATGAACCAAACGGCCCTTTAACATATAACAAGTGGAGTATGAGATTTCTCTCTCCTCATTATAGCCTTTGATTATTTCAAATAGGCATGAGTTAACCGGACCCCCCTATAGGGAGGGTTTGTGGAAGATAGTGCTGCCGCCGCCTGTACTGTCTGCATTAAAACTTGTACATTTTGACTAAAGTAGGTGAACCCCCCATAGTAGGGAGGGTCCGGTTAACACATCCCTTTCAAATATTGTAATCTAATTATTAAACATAAAATTAGGGCCCGTTTGGTTTGTAAATGGGTTTAGATTAGGATTTGGATTTGAATGTAAAGTTATGAATTAGAATTTGATGAAGGAGAGAGAAAATAATATTAAAAAATATATTAAATATTAAAATATAAATTAAAAGTTTTATATATTAGTAGTGATGAATTATAAAAAGATGTGTGAGATAAAAAAACATGTGTCTTCACATGTGTCATAAAACCTCTCTAACCATCTACTTTTCTCCATCCCCTAATATTTATAATACTATCCTAAACTCAACTTCCAAAAAACCAACCAAATAACTAGTTTTAGGTTTATAACCTAAAACCCATTATAAACCCACAAACCGAACGGACCCTTAGGCATTCTAATTATGCATATCAATCACTTCTCATCTATTATAGGTACCGATAACACCAACCAACTTAAAAGCTAAAACAACTCAAAGTATATTTGGCAAAACGCCAAATTGTATCATCCCTTATCTGCAAGCAATGATGAATTTATTTATATACTCTAATTTTTTATTTGCATATTCAATATATGAACTGTTAATATTATATAAATATTTATACATGCATTAAAGTGTCTCATTCAATTTTTAATATGTGTAACTAAATTCGCTTCGCATATACATGCTTAATCTTACATTTTTGATTTATCAAATGGTTAAAAACTTTGTTCGTAAAGATTTAAAAGTAAAAAAAAAGATATAAGGACCATCTGGCAGTGATAGATCAAAGAACATGGTCCAGAGGGCCTCAACATTAATCAGGGGACACGCATAAATAGACCTAGTACGTCTTGTAGTGATTCGATTTCCCACGTTTTCAAAGTTTTCATAGTATTTCAATAATTCAGATGCTACTATTAATAATATACCTACCTCAATTTTTATAAGGCTATTTTATACAAACCCTCCTTATATTATCATATCAGGAGGGTTCAGTGAAATCATACAACCCGCGATACACACTGTATAAGCCGGTGATATCCAATGGATACTCTACTTATATGAGGGTGTGGATAACTCACCCGTTTTTACATTTTTCACCTCCGACTCATTTTTATAGTATAGCATAGTTTTTTATCTATTTCTGTTTCGTATTTTTTATCAGTTTAATAATTTTAACTTATTAAATTTTATATTTTATGTTTCATACTTTAAGGGGGCGTTTGGTTCGTTGTAATCTGGCGTAATTCGATGTAATTGTAATTTGATTACATTACGTAGGCTGTTTGTGTCACACCCCGCCACGGTGGAAACGCGCGGGTGTAACTTCATGGATATCATCACAACACCTGGTGTCTACATAGAGAACAACTACATGCACATAAATAGAGCAATGTACAAACACAAAGTGTTGTAACAATACCCCAAAATAAAATAACCAAAATAAAACATAAATCCAAACATAGAGGATAAATCACTTCCAATGCAACTAAGGTCTCGTCTATCCACATCCTTCTATCTTATCCTTAGAAAGCTCACCTGAAAATGATGCTTAAAACGTCAACATAATGTTGGTGAGATTCATAGGTTTAAGACTCAACACACAAGGCAACCGAATTTACTGTGATTACAAAATATAGCTGGACAAATAAATTATAGTTATCATATTGCTACATGCATTTGCAAGTTAATATCCACACATCAAGGCAACAACACTCATAAGGCAACCATTGGGCGGAACGTGCCCACCGATCCAAAGTAGTACCCATCAATATGCCATCAATTAGGTCGCATGCGCGAGCAACAGGGTAAGCACCCTCCCAATTGAATCCCAAAAATATATCATCAATTAGGTCGCTATCCTAATTGAATCCCAAAACATTCACACAAGCAAATAATCACACATAGCATACATACGACAACATTATAAGTCCAAGCTCTTTAATACCACACACATAATCACAGTAAATCAAATCATTTAAGACAAGCATCATTCCCATCCCAAGTTTAAAACAAGTAAAAATATGGGACTATGAACTCACCTTAAACTCCGCAGCTTCCACAAAACAATTCACAATCTATAACACACAAAAATAATCCACATTACACAAGGTCAAGCTAAAAGCTACAACCCACGTAATACACATATGATGGATGTCTAAGACTCATATGACCCACCATGGATCTCCTAGACACCATACTAACCACTACCATAACTTAATACTCACTAAATCCCTTGCACTCTAAAACTCAGAAAACGCAGAATTTTTGAGTACATTTACTCACATGAAATCACGACAAATAAAGCTCAACAACAAACACCAAAAATTTACCATGGTCTCTCATAAGCATAGAAGCTAATCCCAGAAGACCATGGACCAATAACACACACAAGTACTCATAGAAAATTCAAACTTGTCAACTACTCAAATTCGGATCTGAACGCACACCAAAAAGTTTTGATTTTTAATAATTACTTCCACAAGTTTTTATCGCGAATCCTCTTCGTGGTAGTCTAATATAACCTAAAACTTAAATATTCCAGAAGACCAAGTCAAAATACCACTTTTACAACCACATGCCAACCTCAAACTTTTACCCAAAATCTGTCCCGGTTTGACAGCTTTGACAGCTTAACAAAGAAAAATCAAAAGACCGACTTCCCGACCTCAAAATTGATCGTGGCTGGACTTTTTGGAAAGCTCTTTCATTATACTTCAATTTAGACTTAAAATTCGTGACTTAACTCATTACCATCTGTTATATACCCTCACATCTTTATAGCCTTACAAATCTATCCAAACCCTAACTCAATAACTAACATGTTTTACGCTCAATTCTCTTAACCAATTACCATATTATTAGCATCTAATCATCCCAACATGTTTTACTTCATTAATTTACAGAAGTTTACAAACCCTAGATCCATCATAATTAATATTACATGAATTAGATTAATTAATCAAACAATTGAACATAGGGTTTAAAGATTTTACCTTGATTCTTGATTATTGCTAGACAATTATGAAACCCTAATTTTCCCCCTCTTGATTCTCCATGTGTCGACTCTAAATTGCAGTAAAAAGGGGTTATGGGTCGTTTGTGGGGTAAATATGGGTAAGGGTTGGACTTGTTTGGGTTGAACTAAGATTCCTTGGGCCTAAGAGTCATATTTGGACTCAAATTGGGTTTCCTTTTCCCTTGTTTTTCTCTATAGCCGATTTTTATACATATGTGTATACCTTTTTATATTTTTTTTATTAAATTAATTTATTACACTCGAAACCTCAAAATTTTCATATTTTATAAACTCCCAAAACAAAACCTAACGTCTTACGCGATAAACCTTAATTTTACGATAAACCGGAAAAATATCATTTTCAAAACAAAGTTTCCAAAAATAGAATTTCACACTCTTTTTGAAATATAACTCATAAAAACAAATCCCACATAACTTACTAACGCTCAATTACTTGAACGAAACCTCGTTACGCAAAAACACAAAAACACCAAAACTACACAAATCATTTCTACACCACAAAGGTGATCAAAATGAACTTTTCCAAATTCCAAACTTTCCAAATCACAATAAA
>JARVZY010005846.1:0-28212 GCA_030686995.1 Artemisia argyi
AATGAAACAGTGCTATTCTAAACTTATGTAAACTACTAATGTAAATATAAACCAACTAGAATAAGCTATATAAAGGTTATATAAACTGAATTGAGCAATAATCAAGCAATGTAAACAGTTCTACACTAGAAATCACTATAATGCAAATTTGAACTTTGAAAATTAAAATTGAAAACTTACGAATAACCTCTCAGCCAAACAGAGAGGCTCTCCCACACAGCCTGTCTTTGAGACAGGCCAAATGCTCCTCTTGGCTGTCTCTTAATCTCCACAAATAAGCTAAATGCTTATTGAAATAAGCAGTTGACCACAAATTGACCAAGCAGTATTCAAGCACAATTGAAAAAGAATTTGAACCAAACACCAACTATTATTTTAAACTGAAATTAAGAAGTACTAAAAACATATTTGAAATAACTAAATTCTGAAAAGTAAATTGCAATGGAATTGACTGAAAATAAAATTATATTAAAATTTTAAATCTGAGTACACTTGAAAATTGAAATACAATAAATTTAGAATTACTTAAACTAATCCTACTCCTACTCCTAAAAACCTAACAGCTATACATGATATGAGAGGGGCTATTTATAGCCTAGCTCAGAGAGAGGTCCTCCAATTCCATGTTGGCAATCCACACCACCTTGTGTTTCTTTAGATCACTGCTCTGCCCTTGGATTAAATCCCAGATGCTTCCATTCACTCTTGGCCCTTGGATTTGATTATTCCCACGCACTCTCACACGGATCACTGACATGGCAGGCCTGCCATGTCAGATACCTTCTAGAAACGAACGTACAATTACACTATTACCCTTAATTGCTGTGAAATTTGATTTACTTGTAGTGAACAGTGTTAGGGTTCATGTTATCTGGGTAAGAATAAGATTGGGGCGGGTAAATATGATTTGGGGTTTTTATTAAAGTTGGGTGTTTGACCGGGTATAAAATGGGTACGGGGTAATGGGAAGGGGGGTTGGGCTAATATGTTTGGGCTTTGGGATTGTTTGGATTAGAAGTTTTGTTGAATCCGGTTTATGATATATATTTTTAGGACTAATAGAATTTAACAAGGACCAATATTGATAATTCTGAATTTCTCCAAGGACCAAATCTGTCTTTTTGCAAACTTCCTTCCAAGGGCCATTGTTGTATATCTTTGATTCATGAGGGACCAAGTTTGACTTTTCTCTTAATAATCTTCAAAGGACCAATTTTGTCATTTTCTGAAAGCACAGGGACTGGACTCGCCAATTCTTCAAACTTTGACCAGGGACTAATTTTGTAATTTTGTGAATCTCTAAGGACTTCTTATGATGATTTGAGCTTTCTTTGATCATTTTGCTTTCCCTGGCTCCGGTTTTTGACCTTTTTCCATTATCGTGCTCGTTTTTGTCGGTTTTGGCGTCGTTTTTGTTCGTTTTTCTCATATCCGTACCTGCACATACACAAATACAAAAACATACATTCTCTTGGCATTTTTGGTTAGTATTTGGTCTGAATTAAGGCCTAAAAAGGATGTGTGATTAATCACTCATCAAGCCATATACATTTTCATACATACTCAAACGAAACAACTCGACAAGCAAACAAACAACTTAAACAAAACAACTCGACAAGTAAAATAAACAACTCAAATGAAACATGTCGACAAACAAACAAAACACATGACATAGACCATAACAAAAATCTCCCATTCATTTTTTTTCTACTGCTACTTCCCGCTTTGCTAGAACTTGCACCATATTTTCCCTTCCTTGCTCTCCTTTGCTGGATATATGCAAACGTCGCTTCGAGATTTGTTATCCTATTTCCCAGATTATCAAGATTGGTGTCCAACATGCCTTCAGCTTCATCGTTACCTCCAACAGCAGCAGCTTGAGCTTCAGGAGCATCTAACTCTTCCAAATACTCTCTATAGTACGACTTTTTCCTCAATCATGCCAGAATCCGGTCTCTCATCCACGGTGCCCAGTTCGCATAAGAACCATATTCATCAAAAAATTTCCAGCCATATTCAAGTATAACTTCATTATACAGGAGCTTGTGTGATAAAACCTTTGACCACTCCTCATCCGGCGTTAAACCATCCATTGTTATGTGTGTTTTGTGGGATTGAGTTATTTGTGTTTTTTGCCGAATTTATGATAGTTTAGTATGTGTTATGTGTATATATTAAAATTTTGGCCGACAAAGTTGCAATTTGGTGGGAAAATTGGCGCCTAAACTTTTGGCGGGATAAAGTAATTGCTAGCAGGGAAAACTGAAAACTGTTGTCCCCGCCGAAAGAGTGGCACTTTGCGTCAAGCCTTTCAGCGGGGACATGTCCCCCGCCGAAAGTAAAGGCGGGGAAAAAACCCGGGAACGATTAAGAGATGCTATTTTGGTCAAAGATTGCTAAATATCAAAAATACTTTTGGCGGAGACATGTCCCCGCGGAAAAGTTGCGTTGAAAATCCAGCCGACGGTCAACGACTTTGTGTGCTAGCTTAGCACTATTTTTGTCGTTTAGCGACTTTTGGCGGGGACATAAACGTCCCAGCCAGAACCCTCCTTGCCCGTCCTCGTGATTGTTGTAGTGATACCCAATCTAACAACGATGATGATAATATTACAAAGTAACAAATGTACAAATAAATATTATCTTTTGAAGAAATATATAAAGCTAAGGGGTATTTGTTAAATTTATAAACTTAATAATAATTATAAAACCTAAACTTTTACAATTAAATCCATATAGCGAAAAAAACAACGTAAAAGTAAAAGGACTTAGATACACCAAACTCATACCAAGAGACCATTCATGCAGATTCGCTACAACTCCAAGGCCTACTCATGCAATCCACCCTTTATCAAAAACCAAAAGCTTTAAATACTGAAATGAAGAAAATGTCAGTTAATATTTGAAGCAATAAAAACTGCCAAATTTAGGAACGTTTGTGATTCACTCTTTAATTAGTTGTTTGATTTATTCCACTATGACCAAGAATCGGATCTCACATTATCTTACACTGATCATTACTCACCTTCTCTTATTCAGATCATTATTCAATTTGCATACATTTTTTTTGATAGTTTAGAGTGTTCGAAATGGCTGGATGTGCTGCCGGAGGGTTTCTTACGCGAGCATTTGAGTCAATGCTTAAAGAATGTTCAGGGAAAAAGTATAGTTCGATTCAGACCGCAATCCGTTCTTATTTAGGTCTGTTTTTTTTTTTTTTTTTTTTTTTTTTTTTTTTTTTTTTTGTTTTTGTTTTTGTTTTTGTTTTTGTTTTTTTTGTTTTGTTTTTTTGTTGTTTTTTTTTTGATGATGATCTACATATATGATTCATTTTATTATGAAATTTGGTGTTGCGAATTTTGTTTGTACTTCCTAAATAGCTATAGGTAGTTTGGTAATTAGTTGGGCATATGAAAGATGAAGTGGCTACTACCTCATGAGAACATGAGCTTAGTATGGTAATTATAATGAATAATGTGCAAACCTTGTATAGTTATGTACTTATGTAGATGACCTAGGTTTTAATTTAGTGGACATGAAACGTGTATAGAAGATGATGTAACGAGTTAACTTATTAGAAAAGGGAATTATACACTGGAGAACAAAGTTTAATCTGTACATGCAGCAACTATACCTCCGGCCTTCAGGAGCCTATTCTCCATCACAAACATTCTTGTGGGGTCGATAATGGAAAAGCTTTTGTGAACTTATTAGAGAAGGGGATAGTTTGGTATTTATACTTATGGAAATATACTAATTAAGGTGGTGATATATTATGGAGTTTGATTGCCAAAGGAATCATGAACGTAAGTAGGTTGCTATTCTATGACATTAGCCCGTACAAATTAAACATCTTTATTCCATATTATAACTTATAGTACTTGTTACGTTGTGGTCAACGTCCAGTTCTTTTATATCATTTTGATGTAGTTTACAAAATATTATAGATTAAACTCTCATGGAAATATGGAATATGCAATAAGCTGGCTAAAACAACTCAAGTTTTGAGAATTGTAACTGCAAAAACATTCTATGAAGTACTTTTTGGTATTTTTGATCTTTTAGTTTGTACAAGGTGATGGTAAATGGGATTTAAAGGTTTTCATATGGTTTTTGTGTTAGGCTTTTGACATAATTAAATTTTGTTTTACTTCCATGCTCTGACTTTCGTTCATTGAAAAGATGCTAATTTCCAGTTCCTCCTGATTTTTCAGATAGTTCAAAAGTGACCAATCAAGATACGGCATCAAATAATAGCAGCAGAAAGACGTCTTTAAGTAAAAATATGAGGTGCTTCCAGTATATTTTATCTTTAAAGGACACTTTCAAGAAAGGAACTAAAATAAAAGGATAAATCCGGTGGATTAGTGGATATATATACACAAACTTAGAAGTGAAATAGGGCTTAACATACCTTTTCTTAGGAGGATTAGATATTGTAATCTGAACTTTATTTACATTGGTTTGATTTATCAAAATGGAATTTTGTCACAGTGATGATTGGAGTTCAAGAATTGAAGTGGAATCAGATGCTCTCGAATCAGGTGGAAGTATCACAAAGACCTTGGCAAATGCTGGCCATTCTTTAGAAGGAGCTGAGTTGGAACTCGTTCTTAATCCACTTCGGCTTGCATTTGAATCAAAGAATCCAAAAGTCATTGAACTAGCATTGGATTGTATTCATGTATTGGATTTTCTGATTTGTTCTTGTATTTCTGAGTACACATACAATGTGTTGCGCTTAACATTTGCAACCAATTTTGTGTTCGTGTTAAGAAAATCAATGTTTTGTAAGTGCAGAAACTCATAGCTTATGATCATCTCGAGGGCGATGCTGGTTTAGAAAAGAGTAAAAATGCTCCACTGTTCACAAACATACTGAACATGGTCTGTGGTTGTGTTGATAATAACTCACCAGACAGGTACATTCTTTAATTAATGTTACCTGAAAGTTTCTTTTGTTAGTTATATACTGTATGTGATAACTTCTGAGGACAATCATGCAGTACAATTCTTCAAGTTCTGAAAGTGCTACTTACTGCTGTTTCATCCACCAAGTTCAGAGGTAACTAGAATTGCTCGAAGCAGTTTTGTTGTTTTTTTTATTATTGCTTATTTCTTAATTTTCTCTAACGTCCACATATGCAGTTCACGGGGAACCATTGCTGAGTGCAATTAGAGTGTGCTATAATATTGCTCTTAACAGGTAACTATTAGTCATTACTTATATGATTGTATATTCCACTTTGGTAAATTGTACGTATTTTATTTTTCTATTATTTGGATAAATTGTACATAATCTACTTTTTTGATGATTAGTAAAAGTCCTGTCAACCAAGCTACGTCCAAGGCTATGTTAACGCAAATGATTAACATAGTATTCAGGCGAATGGGCACCAACTCGGTTTGTAGGCTAAAACTTTGTGTTCATTATCATACACATTTGGTTCCAGGATATATAATTAGTTTTTCAACACAGCATTTCTTGCATTTTAGGTGTCTTCAGATGGTAAACCTATAAACAAATCGAGTGATTCATCCATGAAGGCTGAAGAAACTTCACCACCTGACGAAGATGGTCAAATGTTGACTCCCACTGCCGTCAATACTTCCATTGTACCTCTTGAGGAACTTCAAAATCTTTCGGGTGGGAATGACATAAAGGTTCTCAACTTCTTATTCTTCTAACGTCTTTTTATGAAAGTGAGTTTCTTTATGCTACGCAAATCAACCAACACGAAGATGGTTGACTTTTTTTGTTTGAAGGGATTAGAGGCGGTTCTTGACAAGGCTGTGAAACTTGAAGATGATGGGAAGACTAGGTAAATATATAGGTCTACCTGAGAAAACTTCCATATAGTTCATTAAAATAGCAAATATTTATTTCTACTTTATTCTGAAGCGGAGTTAATCATGAAAGCATGAGCATAGCAGACCGTGATGCATTGCTCGTTTTTCACACCCTTTGCAAGGTTTGTGTTTCTTTGTATCTGCTGTTTCCTAGTTCATGCCCTACAGTTTGATTTATGATTTGATTAATGGTATTGCAGATGAGTATGAAAGAAGATAAGGATGCAGTCACCACAAAGACTCGAATTTTATCTCTTGAACTTCTACAGGTTATTTATATGTATAGCAGTCTATATAAACTTATTAGGCCTACTTCTTCTCATATGTTGCTGAAATATTAACCTTTCAGCGCTTGTTAGAGGAAGTTAGTCACTCGTTTACTAGGAACTTCACTTTTATAGACTCTGTGAAAGCTTACCTTTCATATGCGTTGTTGCGGGCATCAGTTTCAAAATCCGCAGCAATCTTTCAGGCAAGTTCTTATCTTATTTTGGCACATTCAAATTTTTTGTTGAGTTCTAGAAATGATAGGTATCTTTTTCCTTACAGTATGCAACGGGAATATTTGCAGTACTTCTGATGCGATTTAGAGAAAGCCTTAAGGAAAGTTATTACTGTTCTACTTTAGACAAGTTTTCTTGTAATGTGTTGAATAGGTCTCTTTGTGCTAAAATTAACATGTTTATATATTTACAGATTGAAATTGGCATTTTCTTCCCTCTGATAGTTTTACGATCTTTGGACAGCTCAGAATGTTCTCTGAACCTCAAATTAATGGTGATTGGGTACAGCTTCTGCTTACTATATTCACCCCAGTGATCTTATTTGAAAATCAATACACCGCAATTTGAAATACGGGACCATAAAACTGATATGATCCCAATGTTTTCTTAGATTTAAACTTGTAATCTGAATCAAATAAAAATAACAGGATGCTGGATAAAATTTGCAAAGATCCTCAGATGCTTATTGATCTATATGTGAACTACGACTGTGATCTTGAGGCCCCTAATTCGTTCGAACGAATGGTATGATTTTTCAGGGTTTTGTGTGTGTGTGTGTGTGTGTGTGTGTTAAATTTGATTTGATTTTATTATTATTATTTTCTTTTTATTCTCTTTTCTTAAATTTGTATGTGATTCTTGTGCTTTTTCTTTTACATTCAGATTACAACTCTTTCCAAAATAGCCCAAGGAACACAAAATTTAGATCCTAACTCTGCTAACTCTAACCAAACGGGAACACTTAAGGGATCCTCACTTCAGGTTTGTACATCAATATACTCCCTCCTTTCATCAAAATGGCAACATTTGGTGCTACACGCTTATTACTAAAAGTGCAGATATTATTCAAACATTTAGTGCAAATATATTTTATTTGTGGGATCTCGGTAATACTATGTGAAGACGTGTTAACTTCTGTCCATTATCTATATAGTGCCTTGTGAATGTCTTAAAGTCACTTGTTGACTGGGAGAAATTGCATAGGGATGCAAAGCTAAATAAAGTCAAACAATCTATTCATGAAGATGTTCCATTGGAGGATTCAGAAGAAACGAATAGCAATGATGAAGCAAATAACTTTGAGAAAGTCAAGGCTCAAAAATCGACCATGGAAGCAGCCATCTCGGAGGTATATGGTGCTCCATTTTATAACAAAATAGATTGATGTTTTTCTTGAGGTCAAAAGGCAGTTTTGGTCAAAAGTGATTCTATGTCTGCCTGTTAAATTTTTTGGTACCCATTGAGCTTTACAATAAGTGCTATGTACTTAGAGTATCGTTTTTGGTGCAAAAGGTGAATCTTATATATTACTTTCCAAAGTGTACATCATAAGCATAACATCACTGATTTGACAGAACCAAACCAGATACAAAAATAACAACAATACATCTGATATCAGATATGCTACAAGATTATATATGATAGAACTATTCTCTGATAACTATCCCAAACTATAGCAGTCATCACTACTGCATAAACCAACCAATCCTTCTGGATTCACCTTTAGATAAGCACCATACCATCTAATTACATTTCCATAACATCCCCCCACCAAGGTCATTAGGAACCCAACTATTTCAGTCAAGGGCTCTTCCAGGATCCCTACATTTCCCTCTTTACAAAAGACTTCAGGGTCCTAGAAACACTCACCTTGAGGGAGAATCTACATGCCCCCTTGGTGGTACACTGAAAGGACCAAGTAGGGTCATCTTGCATCCCTCACTATTCCAATCATCCCATGTACCACCCTTCCGGTCCATTTACCCTACCCTATGGGAAACCTACTTTATGATTAACTTGAGACCAAATACAAAGGATAACACATTCTCTTTGAACAGCTACCTAACAAAGGCCTGATGCTCTAAAAGACAGTGATTCACCAATGCATTAGGTCTAACTAATCAAGATACAAGGCCATCCATAGAATGAACTAAAACTCTCAAGTAACCCAAATCAAAGGTTAACTCGGAGTATTGTTGGTTAGAAAGTAAAAGCAAAACCTGTATGGAGTTTATGTTTGACCTTAGACGTCAAAGCATTCATCTTATTATTGTCATCTAGAATCGCTAGTAGAGATCACAAAACGGGTTGGGTTGGGTTGAGTCGAAACACTTATGTCCATAATTTTTATTCTTTTCATAAATATTTTCTAATATGATTTTTGAAAACTATATTATCTCAATAAGAACATAATTTCTTAAATAAAACTGTTTAGGAGGTATTAGGCACTACAAATACATGTTAGCAAATTTTGACCCACTCACATGATTATCTTTAAGGTTTTTTCTTAATTTACTTGTTTAGCCCGTTAGAGATAAATTTATCTGAACTGGCCTATTCAAATGTAATTGGGTCAAATGTGCCACCTCTAATTGAAAACATATAAGAAACACAAATATAAGAGGATATAACGATTCTGCATGATTATAAAATGTGGAACTCTCTTAACTTTGTAAGGAACTAATTTCATATCATCAATAAACACAGTTCAATCGTCATCCTGAAAGGGGTATCGGATTCCTAACAGCAAATAGATTGGTGGAAAATACACCAACCTCGGTAGCACAATTTCTTAGAAATACATCCACTTTGGACAAGGTACAACATCTAATATAGAACTGTAAGATATAGTTTTCATACATGAATAGATGCTAAATACCTTTTGGTGTTTGCACTGTCAGGCTATGGTTGGTGATTATTTGGGACAACATGCTGAGTTTTCCCTTGCTGTAATGCATGCATATGTTGATTCTATGAATTTTTCTGGAATGAAATTTCATACTGCCATTCGTGAATTTCTCAAAGGTTTCAGACTTCCGGGCGAAGCACAAAAGATAGATCGTATAATGGAAAAATTTGCAGAGCGGTATGTCAAGGCTTTTCCTTGATACATCATACTGTACTATTGGGTTGCGGGTGTTTAAATTTGCGTTTTGGTAAAGTTTCTTAAGCGTGTTGCCACATTTTGCAGTTACTGTTCAGATAATCCTGGCCTCTTTCAGAGTGCAGATACTGCTTATGTTCTTGCATATGCAGTTATAATGTTAAACACTGATGCTCATAATCCAATGGTATGGCCTAAAATGTCAAAATCTGATTTTGTGAGAATGAATGGCACAAATGATCCTGAAGAATGTGCACCAAAAGTACTTCTGGAGGAAATATATGATTCCATAGTTAAAGAAGAGCTAAAACTGAAGGACGAGAATGTTAATATGGGTAAGTGTGGTAGGAAAAAGCCAGAAAACGAAGAAAAAGGGGGCATTGATGGTATACTTAATTTGGCTCTTCCAAAAATTAAAAGTCAAAACGATGCGAAGTCTGAGAGTGAAGCTATAATTAAACAAACACAAGAAATCTTTAGGAAACAAGGGGCGAAAAGGGATACTTTTTATACGTCCCAACGAATTGAGATTATAAGACCAATGGTTGAAGCTGTAGGGTGGCCTTTGCTTGCTACATTTTCTGTTATGATGGAGGAAAGGGAAAATAAGGCTCGAGTGGTTCTTTGTATGGAAGGTTTCAAAGCAGGGATTTACATAACACATGTCCTTAGAATGGATACCACACGATATGCTTTTTTGACCTCATTGATCAGGTAATTTATGTTTATAGTATCTTCCATTATATGAGCTCCATCACAATTCTTACCAAGTAAAGGGATCCACATTTACATTTTCATTACTTGCCACACAATTAAGGGTAGTGGATTCTTACCCACATGGACCGCCCTAAACATAAATTTTCCCCATTGCAAGAAGTGGTCCATACCAACATGGCATGGATCTGGTAGATGAGCATAGACTGGTTTCAAAGTTAAAAGTATACAAATTGTTCTTTATGTAAAAATTGGTTAAAAGTTGTTACTTTTTAGTTTTCTTAAATCTGAGTTATTTAAATTTTATTTGAAGTAATTTCGAATTTGGATATTTTTTAAAATAGCAGCCACTAGACTTTTGAACTTTTATGTTCTATAAAATTCATTGACATTATACAAACTGGCCATTGAAAAAATTTGTATATTATACAAAGATTGATGCACAGTTTTAGTTTCAATGTGAAATAATCATAATCATTTTTACTGTTAGGAATATGAGCATTTTATATATTAATAATAGGTAAATAATTCTCAACCATATAAAATATTTGGACGTTGCAGATTCAATTTCTTACATGCACCAAAAGATATGCATAGTAAAAATGCTGAAGCCTTACGGACTCTACTGGATCTATGTGACTCAGAGCCTGAATCGCTCCAAGATACCTGGAATGCAGTTCTGGAGTGCATATCCCGACTAGAGTATATTACATCTAATCCTGTTATGGCTGTTCAAGTAATGCATGGAGCGAACCAAATATCTAGGGATGCTGTTCTTCAATCTCTTAGGGAGTTGGCTGGGAAACCGTCTGAGCAAGTTTTTTTAAACAGTGTTAAACTCCCAAGTGAATCTGTGGTGGAATTTTTCACTGCTTTATGTAACATCTCGGCTGAAGAACTGAAGCAGAGGCCGGCTCGTGTTTATAGCTTGCAAAAACTTGTGGAAATCAGTTATCATAATATGGCTCGTATACGCATGGTAATAATCCTTCGCCCGTGTCTGTAATATGTTTTTATCTGTAGACATTAGAGCTGGAAAGATGGGTGGATTCGGTAAGGGTTAAAAGGCTTATTAGTTGAAAAGGGGATTTTGGTGCATACCAGTCGGCTTGACCCACTAATAGTTTTTTTGTCCATTTTAAATATTTACTATATATAATTGAAAATTTACAAAAAAAGATACACTTACAAAGTAATCCAAATCTTTGAATGAAAAGATTTAGGAGGTTCTCATAAGGACGGTAATGTTGCATCTATAATTTGTGGTTTCCAATGATTAAAATACTTTTTATCTCCAGGTATGGGCTAGAATATGGTATGTGCTATCTGATCACTTTATTGCTGCTGGGAGCCATTCTGATGCAAAAATTGCAATGTATGCCATAGATGCACTAAGACAACTTAGTGTTAAATACCTGGAGCGATCAGAACTTGCCAGTTTCACATTCCAGAATGATATCTTAAAACCATTTGTTACTTTAATGCGGAATTGTCGCAGTGAAATAATTCGGAAGCTGATTGTTGATTGCATCGTACTGGTATGCATGCTTAAACTATTTGAGATCCAATGAAGTGATGAACAATTAATTTTGTATGGTCTTTATATGAAAAGTAGTGCTCCTTTATAACCAACATGGCGATTGGATTTTGCATGTTAACTCTTTTATTGGTTTTTGGAAGCAGATGATAAAATCGAAAGATGGAAGCATTAAATCTGGTTGGCGAAGTGTTTTTATGGTTTTCACAGCTGCTGCCGATGACGAGTTGGAATCCATTGTTGAAAGTGCTTTTGAAAATGTAGAACAAGGTATTTTTAACCCATCATAGTTGTTTCCGGTATTGATGTTTTATATCCTTGAAATTGCAACAACTTATTCATCACATAGCCTTAGGATAGTACATGACTATTCATCAAATATCTAACAATACCATTCAGTAATAACAAAATATGAGAATCTTTTGTGAACCCAAATGAAAATCATCAGTTTTTGCAACGCTGCCATTGGCAAATAAGTTTTATTATAACTTGAGTACTTTCAAGATACAGAAATATTGGAATTTTCATGGGACTTCCCAAAATCAAAATTATGGTGCTTTTCACGATACGTAAATGTCTCTTTAAGGGGACTATCGTTTTAAATTCTTGAATAAGGTTACATTTGCAACATTGATCCATTTTTTATTCACGATACGTAAATGTCTCTTTAAGGGGACTATCGTTTTAAATTCTTGAAATAAGATGCCCTCAAAACATTCAGTTTAAGGTAATTAATATAGGCTATGACGAGTCGCTACCTCTGACCATGTTGACTTTTAAATGTCAAAGTTAGTACCTTGAATAAATTATTTTAAGGGTTTTATTTTGGTGCAAACAAAGTTGGTTATTATTTTATGCAATTACCCTCTATATACATTAATTAGACCAAAAGTTATTTTGGTGTACTGTGTCTAACTTAGAGAAATTGACAGTTATACTAGAGCATTTTGATCAAGTTGTTGGCGACTGCTTCATGGACTGTGTCAACTGCCTAATTGGTTTTGCCAACAGTAAAAGTTCTCACGACATCAGTTTGAAAGCCATTGCCCTTCTCCGCATATGTGAGGATCGACTTGCTGAGGTTTGTAATTTCAGAGGTGGCAATTTTGACCCATTTATCAATGAACTGGTTAAATTGGGTTGTGTTTTGTCTCAAATGGATCAAATCCAGATGTTTAGCTAAAAATCGCACAATATCAATTTTTATTGCACTTTTAAACTATTTTTGTTGTAATCATAATTACCACATTGGTTACTTATAAGAAAACGAAAAGTGGTCAAGATGCATTTAAGTGTCAACCGAACCTGACCCAGCTCGTTTTGACCCGTTTCCCAGTCTGTCACCCCTAGCATATTTACGTGATCTCTTTGTGTCTTCGCTTAGGGATTCATACCAGGTGGTAGATTAAAACCCATAATCGCCAATGTAGATACAACTTATGATGTTACTGAGCATTATTGGTTCCCGATGTTAGCTGGTTTATCTGACCTGACGTCTGACTCACGACATGAGGTCAGCAAATGTGCACTTGAGGTTTTGTTTGATTTATTGAACGAGAGAGGAAGCCACTTCTCACTCACATTCTGGGAAAATATTTTCCACCGAGTTCTATTTCCAATATTTGATCATGTGAGACATGTTGGAGAAACTACAACTTCTCGAGATGGTTGGATTCGGGAAACTACTGTTCATGCTCTACAGTTGCTATGCAACCTTTTTAACACATTTTACAAGGTACCATGTCTCCTACTTTCTATGTATGCAAGTAGATTCATACATTCATTTTTTTCTGTATCTATCTATATACGTAAAGGACAAAGACAAACTAAAAGAATATAGAATGTGCTGTTCACTTAAAACGGTATTAATAATGCAATGCACTTATTTTTAACATTAAATTGTTAAAAAATATGAAAATTATTTTGCATATTTGTCCGTTAATCGGGTCAGATCATTCAAAACCGAATTTCTTTTAAATTGAATCATTTTTTCTGAAACTTTATGGTCTTTCCTGGGCTATAAGAAACTGGTTACTAAAATAGAAAAATGACCAGACTTGGTTACCTTTTTATGCAAAAAGTTTACATATATAAAGCTTTTATTTTGTGAACTACTAAGGTATAAACGATAGGTAACATGCCATGCAGGAGGTCTCTTTCATGATGTCTCCACTGCTAAATCTATTGGTAGACTGTGCCCAAAAGACCGACCAGGCAGTGGTCTCAATATCACTTGGTGCACTTGTCCATCTTATAGAAATTGGTGGGAACCAATTCATAGCTGCAGACTGGGATATGTTGTTGAAGAGCATAAGGTGCTTATAATGCCATTTATCTGATCGAGTGATAAACTTTTGAACAGTTGTACTCGGATTCTTTCAAACAAACTAGAGGTGGCAATTTACCAAATTTGAACTAATAAGGTCAATATGGGTTTTGTTTTTATGACAGATCAAACATATAAAATATATTTTAAAAAAAAAAAGTATCTAATGTTGAGAAAATAATATATTCGAATGGGTCAAAATTTGTCTAAATTCCATAATAATTTGGTTGGTGGTCCAATCTAACCAGACTGCTTTTACCTGCAAATACAAAATTACCCGTTTTAGACCCAAAACCCATTTTGAAATGTTACCCAACTCACCCGTTTTGCCACCTCAGAAATAAAACATATATATATATATATATATATATATATATATATATATATATATATATATATATATATATATATATATATATATATATATATATATATATTTTTTTTTTTTTCTTTCTTTTTTATTCTGCATAATACTAAAAACATGCTATAGTTTGCAAGAATGAGTAATACCAGACGAAAAAAACCGCACACGATGGCCTTTTTTGGATTCATATTTCTACAATTTATTCAAGGATAATTACCAAAATAGATCGTTGACTTTTTGACTAGTCACTTTGTAGACTTTCAAATTTCACTTTCCAAAATTAGATCAGGGCAACTTAAAAAATGAGCAACCTTCATATATGTGCGACACGTGTCCTTAAAAGATTCTAGATTCTGTACTATACATTCCAAAATATTCTAGATTCTGTACTATATTAATAAAATATTCGACACATGTCACACATATATGAAGGTTGCTCAGTCGCCAAGTTGCCCTGATCCGCCGGAGGAAAGTGATTTAAAAACATCTATTCAAGGAAAGTGCTTTGGGCGACTGATCTATTTTGGTAATTATCCCTTTATTCAAATGGTTAGAAAAGTTTGTGATCTGTGGTAAATCCATTTATATTTCAGGGATGCTTCTTACACCACTCAACCCCTTGAGTTACTCAACACTTTGAGTCTTGAAAGCGCTATGGGTGGAGGTTTGAAAGTTCAAGAGGACAATAGTCTCTCTGTTACGACTGCTGGTGGTGAGCCACTTACTAGAAATGATAAACTAATTTATCCTCTTTATGTTCGAAAAGAGAGTTTGCCTAACGCGGATAAATAAATTAATTCTCACTTCATACATGACTCATTTTTTTCACATGGTGGGACTGTGGGAGTATCAAAGAATCTTATTAGCTGTATTTGATGAGTTCTCTTTGACAGAACAAAATTTATTAATGGTGGCGAAAGACAACCAAGAAGATGAGCCATCGATGGATCCACATGAATCAGAAGGTTATGACTTGGATCTTTTATTTGAATTGTTAAAATATTGTATTTTCTTTCCTTTCATAATATGTTGTTCACATGCACAATTTTTCCTAAAAATGCCATCTTATTGAAATGAAAATTTTCATGTTGTATGAAACCTTTTTTAACTTCTTTCAGGTCAAAGTCCTTCATCAGAAAATACTGACAAATCTCCAGGTCAAAGTCCTTCATCAGAAAATGCTGATAAATCTCCTAATGGGCGGAGTTTGCAACGGAGTCAAACAATAGGTCAAAGACTCATGGGAAACATGATGCACAATGTTTTTGTTAGAAGTTTTACCTCTAAACCTAAGAAACTTACTTCAGATGCTACAATACCTGCTTCCCTAGCTAAGGTACCATGTCCCTAAGTTATTTTATTTTCATTACTTTGACGTTATATGCTAATCTTATTACTTTACATAAAAATTTGCTCTTTTTTTTTTTTTTTTTTTTAAAGCCATAAGTAGTTCCTGAGTCCTAGAAAAAAAGAGTCATCTTTTTTACTTTCTGAAACTGCTAAAATCAACAAATAGGTATCCTTGGCCTCGTAGACATTTTACCACATTTGAATATTTGATTATTTATCACGGCTATTAGAATTGATGAAGTTTAGCTATAGGAGTTTTAAAAAAAGTTATGCAGATGTTTTCTTGGACTGTGAGAGCAGTAATCTAAGCAAGAAATGAATCAACAACCCTTTTTTTCCCCTTTATCTGACATGTATTTATTGAATTTTAAATGAAGTAAGTATTTAAAAGCTCAATAGTTATGGTAAAGAAACCGACATAAGTATTAGAATCGCATAAATTTTATATCAGTTGATCTCAGAAATTGTTCCATACGACTTCAAAAGCGAAAGAAACATATTTTGGGGGATGGAGGGAAATGTTGTTTATCGATATAAAATGTCCAATATTTAATATATTTTTTCTTTATGTAGTCACCGGACGAAGAGCGTACATCTGAAGATGCAGTAGAAAGTCCATACATGGGAACAATTCGGAGCAAATGCATAACTCAATTGCTACTACTTGGTGCCCTTGATATCATCCAGGTATGTTCCTTACTAGAAGTACCCAAATGGGCGGGGTAACGGGTAATTTTCAGTCGGTTTGGGTCACGAAAGAAATAGACCCTCATGGATTTTCTTACTAAGCTAATAGTAAAAAAAAAATCTTTGTGTTAAATATGCAGAAAAAATACTGGGGCAAGTTAAGGGGTCCTCAAAAGATTGCCATTCTGGAAATTTTGTTCTCAATTTTAGAATTTGCAGCATCATATAACTCGTACACTAACCTCAGGTTGCGGATGCAACACGTTTCTCCTGAAAGGTTAGCTACTTGCATATGTTATTTACAACTCTATATCTTTTACTCCAACCTCACATGAAAGATGCCCCAGTTTCCAGTTTTAATGTCACAGACTAATTTCAGCATATTCCGTTTATGAAAAATATTTGGAGCTTATAACACATGTAGGTTGTTTTTAATTTAGTATAATAGCAATTTTAATAAAATATGAAGTAAGATTGTTTAGGGAGAACTCAACCCAACCACTACAAAATTACCACTTTTCACTCTTAAAATAACCCGCCCCACTTCTAGTATTTGATGCAATTACGGAATAATAAGTTAGACATTTGACTAATGGTCAAACCCTTCTCTTAAATAGAGTCAAACATTGCTATATTCATGGGACGGAATCAGATGCTATACAGAAGACAATCGACCTTATCCTTCTGACTCAAACTAGTTTATCTTCATTCAGGCCGCCATTAAATCTTCTTCGGCAGGAATTTACTGGAACTTGCATTTACTTAGAGGCATTACACAAGACAACTTCTGGAATTAAATCAAACCAAAATGGAGAGCTTAAGACAACAATTGATTATTCACTTGACGGTGAAGAAGATGATCACAAAATTAAAACTAACGCTGAAGAAAAGCTTGCGTCTTTTTGTGGCCAAGTACTCAAAGAAGCATCTGATTTCCAAACGAGTATTGGAGATAATACTAATATGGAGATTCATCAAGTACTTGAACTGCGTTCGCCCATTGTTGTTAAGGTATAAACTTTTTGTTTCATTTAAGGGGTGCTTGCATGCGCATTTTTAATGTGATTATGTGGTTTGAAACTTTGAATGCTCAGAATAAGAATATTAGCTGTAATAAAAATGTTGGTCATGGGTGATGAGGTTTTGAACTTTTGATGTGCGTTTTATAATCAGTTCGAGTGGTGGACAAATTCTGACTATTTATTAAATAAGGAGGTGATTTGTACACCATACAAGTTACTTCCCACACCATAGTGCGAACTAATGACTGAAAAATAGGAGATATGGGTTGTGCCAGGAGAGTAAACGTCTCTTGAATAAAGTTTATAAATGATAATTAAGTTACATAGGAGACATTCTACGTGTTTATTTTTCCCTCTAACAATCACAAAACTGAAGCAGGGGATGTGTATCTTAATTAATCATTGTGACCACAAATCGCAATAATTAGATAGTCAGTTCTAAGAGGCAAATTCAAACACCCCTATAGTACTACCCGCATACCAAAATAAGGCCATATTTGACTTAAGGTGCTCAGATGTAGCATTCATCTTTAAATTTTAAAAATTAACGAGTTATGTTTTTGTCGTCTATGATTCTAGGTGCTGAAAGGTATGTGCTCAATGGACAACCAGATATTCAGGAAAAACCTTAGAAGTTTCTATCCTTTGATCACAAAGCTCGTATGCTGTGACCAGGTAATCTTTCGCCCTATAATTGATAATGTTTTTCCACAGGCCCCATTTCTTCTGACACAATCGATATCTGACATCAGTTCTCTACAGATGGATGTTCGTTGTGCTCTGGCTGATCTTTTCAGCATGCAGCTACGTGGATTGTTGCAGTAGGAATGTTTACTATAGACTTGAGTGCCAAAAGTAGTTTTAGAGCACCATTTCAAGTTTTCAAGTAAACAATATCAGTTTTGAGGCATGTAGAAACCAAGAGATACAATCTCGGGCATTTATTTGGGCTAATTTTCAGTTTAATCTCCAATTTACGAACTTATTTTTTTCTTGGGTTTTGATAATATGTGCCCACTGCACACAGGTTAAAGTGCATTGAATGAACACTTGTTTTCCTTTTATAACAATTTTTTCTTTAGTATAATAAACTTATAAGAAACAAATAATCCGTACTTAAAAATATATGGATTACATTTTTTTTATATATAATACTAGTTATAATGCCCGCGCACGCGTGAGTTTTTTTTTTAAAATTTTTTGAAATAATTATTTAAAAATTTTAATCCTCTTATCTATATTTTTTGTATTTATCTTCTACTTGTGTTGTGGATAAATATAATTTTTTTTTTAAATATATTATCTATATTTTTTGTATTTATCTTCTACTTGTGTTATAGATAAATATAAAATATTACCTAATAACAAAATAATCTTTTTTTAAATAAAATTATTACTAAATCAGGTATGAATTGATTTTTTTGAAATACAAAATTCCCAATAGGGGTTTTGTTTTAGTATATAAAAGATAGAGAAAAGTTCATTTAGGGACTAGTTTTTTTTTACATACCAAGGGACAAATCCCCACCATCCATTTAGTTTGATCTAATGGTGGGGATTAACCTAAGATTAAACATGAAAACCTAAGTCCATGTCTTTTTCTTTGTCTTTTTTATTATTCACTTTATTTATTTATTTATTTTTTTGGCTCTTTTTTCCAATAAACGTTACACTTTTTTTTTTTTTTTTCAATTCACGTTTTTTTTTTTTTTTTTTTTTTTTTTTTAAATAAGTCAATATTTTCTTTTTTAAATAAATTCACGATTTTTTCTCATTTTATTACGTTTTCGTCCGTTTTTGTCTGTTTTCACATGATTATATACGTTTTCAGACGTTTTTACCGTTTTTATACGTTTTCGTCTGTTTCAAACGTTTTTGTTCGTTATTATACGTTTTCGTCCGTTTTTTTACGTTTTCGTCTGTTTTCAGACGTTTTTATCCGTTTTCGTCAGTTTTTATATGTTTGCAGACATTTTGTCCATTTTCATACGTTTTCATCCGTTTTTATACGTTTTTGTCCGTTTTCAGACGTCTTCGTCCGTTTTCATACGTTTTTGTCCGTTTTTGTCTGTTTTCAGACGTTTATATACGTTTTCATCCGTTTTCATATGTTTTCATCCGTTTTTACACGATTTCATCCGTTTTTATACGTTTTCGTCCGGTTTCATATGTTTACATATGTTTCCGTCTGATTTCATACGTTTTCCTCTATTATTTTATGTTTTCGTCCGTTTTTAGACGCTTTCGTCCTTTTTCCTACATATTCGTCTGTTTTCTTACATTTTCGTTCATTTTCATAGGTTTTCGTCCGTTTTTCAATTTTTTTGGCCAATTTTAGACGTTTTCATACGTTTCTGAATATCACAAGTGATATTCGGTGATACTCATACGTTTTTGTCTGTTTTCATCCATTTTTGTACATTTTTGTCTGTTTTCAAACATTTTCGTCTATTTTCATACGTTTCGGCAGTATTTATACGTTTTCAGACGTTTTTATCTGCTTTCAAACGTTTTCATCAATTTTTTACATTATCGACTGTTTTCAGACGTTTTCGTCTGTTTTTATATGCTTTCATTCATTTCTATCTGTTTTCATACGTTTATAAACATTTTCGTCTGTTTTTATGTATTTTTGTCTGTTTTCAAACGCTTTCGTCTGTTTTCATACTTTTCAGCAGTTTTTATACGTTTTCGTCCGTTTTCATCAATTTTTCATACGTTTTTGTCCCTTTCCAGGCGTGTTTTTACGCTTTCATACGTATTCGTTCGTTTTCATATGTTTTCGTCCGTTTTCATACGTTTCTGAATATCACAATTGATATTCTTAATATCACAAGTGATTTTCTTTGATATTCAAAATATCACTTGTGATATTAATAATATCAATTGTGATATTCAGAAACGTATGAAAACGAAAGAAAACGTATGAAAACGAACAAAAACAGAAGAAAACGTAAGAAAGTGAAAAAAACGTGAATTAAAAAAATGTGAAAATCACTTATAATATTCTGAATAACACTTGTAATTATCTGAATATCACTTTTGATATTCAGAATATCACTTGTGATTTTCATGTTACAAAACATTAGTTGAACATCACTTGTGATATTCGGAATATCACTTGTGATTTTTTGAATATCACTTGTGATTTTTTTTGAATATCACAAGTGATTTTCAACTAATGTTTTGTAACATGAAAATCACAAGTGATAATCTGAATATCACAAGTGATATTCAGAAAATTACAAGTGATATTCATGTTACAAAACGTTAGTTGAAAATCACGTGTGATATTTAGAATATCACTTGTGATTTTCATGTTACAAAATATTAGTTGAAAATCACTTGTGATATTCGGAATATCACTTGTAATATTTAGAATATCACTTGTGATTTTCTGAATATCACTTGTAAATTTCATGTTACAGAACAATTGTTGAAAATCACTTGTGATATTCAGAGTGATATTCAAAATATCACTTTTGAAAAAACGTGAATTAAAAAAGCGTGAAATCGCTTGTAATATTCTGAATATCACTTGTGATTTATATTCAGAATATCACTTGCGATATTCAGAACATCACTTGCGATATTCTGAATATCACTTGCGATTTTCATGTCACAGAACATTTGTTGAAAATCACTTGTGATATTCAGAATATCACTTGCGATATTTTGAATATCACTTGTGATTTTCATGTTACAAAATTTTAAAAATCACTTGTGATATTCAGAATATCGCGAGTGATATTCAATATCACTCACGATATTCTGAATATCACAAGTGATATTCTGATAATCACAGTATATCACTTGTGATATTCAGAAGGTATGAAAACGTTTGAAAACATTTAAAAACGAACTAAAATGAATGAAAACTGACGAAAACGTATAAAAACGGACGAAAATGAATGAAAACAGATTGAAACCATATGAAAACGTATAAAATGGACGAAAACGTATGAAAACATATGAAAACGGACGGAAACATATGAAAATAGACAAAAACGTAAGAAAACGGACGAAATATATATGAAAACGGACGAAAACGGGCGAAAACGTATGAAAAATTCAAAAACAGATGAAAACGTAAGAAGATGGAAGAATATATATATGAAAACTGACAAAAACGTATGAAAACGGGCGAAAACGTAAGAAAACAGACGAAAACGTATGAAAAAAAAATTCGAAAACAAATGAAAACGTAAGAAAACGGACGAAAACGTATTAAAATGGACGAAACGTATGAAAACGGGTGAAAACGTAAGAAAATAGACGAAAACGTATGAAAACGAGCGAAAACACTAAGAAAACAGACGAAAACGTATGAAAACGGACGAAAATGTATGAAAACGAACGAAAACGTAAGAAAACTGACGAAAACTTAAAAAACCGACGAATATGTATGAAAAACGAAAAAAACGCAAAAAAAAAAAAAAAAAAAAAAAAATTGAATTATAGA
This sequence comes from Artemisia argyi, assembly GCA_030686995.1. NCBI lineage: Eukaryota > Viridiplantae > Streptophyta > Magnoliopsida > Asterales > Asteraceae > Artemisia > Artemisia argyi. The sequence continues at coordinate 21,700 of JARVZY010005846.1, forward strand.
AAAAACGTGAAGTTAGAAAAAAAAAGAAAAAAAAAAGAATAAAAAAAGAAAGAAAAGAAAAACAGGAAAAAAAATGAATAAATAAGATAGACAAAAAGGACAAGAAAAAAAACATGGACTTAGGTTGTCTTATTAAATCTTAGGTTAATCCCCACCATAGATGGATGGTGGGGATTTGTCCCTTAGTTTGTAACAAAAACTTAGTATGTAAAATAACACACCTCATAAAAGATATGGATTATGTGATGTCGTATCTTTTATTTATATTATAAAAAAATTACATTTATTCATAAATATTTTGCTAAAACAATCTTATTTAAAATAAATTTGGGCCAATCAAGTTGCTATATATTGACACGTGGCAAAAAAATCAAGCATTCTATTAGCCAATTAAAAGTCAAAATTGGTCAAACTTTGAAAATTTTGGTGGAGAAAAAAAACATAAAAATATAGTTGTCAAATTTGTGAAAACAAAAACTAAAGATTTGATATTCGCAGGTTGTAGCAGGTGTTTATTTAGCTAACACAATAATAAATTCGTAGAGTTCGTTTTCTTTATTTCATATATGTTCGCACATCTCATATTTATATACACGTTATGTAATCTTATTATTTTACGACAAACCATTCAACTTACATTTTAGGATTTCTTGATTTAGGTTTTGGATGTTCAAAAAATACGTGTATTCGGATATCCGAAAAATTGATCAAATTTATTAAAGGTTGAGTTTTATAAAATGTCAGTTTTTGAACTCATATAAATGTTTTCAGAAAATTTTAAATATTTAGATATTCGGATATATAAAACTATTATCCGAAATTTCGGATATCCGAATGTAAAGAACTTAGCTAAAATAATGGGTCTAACATAAAGCCATCAACTCAAATTTCTGAACGTGCATTAAACTAACTTTAAGATATCATCGTTATCCAGTAACATGTATACGGACCCCCTTTGGTGATCACTAGGTTATTTATTCTTATTCGAACTCCATAATAAGGAAACATTAGAAGCTCCAAGAGTCTCCATTCACCTTCCACCGAATCAAAGATTTCACAGCGATATGTTCTGTATAGTTGTCCACGCCTTGTCAAAACATTGTAACAAGAAAATCAGTGAGAGGTTAGAATGTCTGCATGCATGCTAAGTATTTACAAGAAAATCTATGCAAAAACTCTAGGCATGACATTATAGAACCAAATAATAATCTATCCATCTAAATGTATATAATATAAACAACTTCCATTAAATTAAACACTTAGCCCCAGGGCCGTCCCGTAGATTTTGGGGGCCTTGTGCCATAATAACAAAGCGGACCTTTGACGTCAAGTTTCATGTACTTTGATGCTATTATGCTATTATACAATTACGATTGCTCAATATGAATGATTTGTTCCAAATACAAGAAACAAATTTGTACTTAATTTAAATGTAATATAAGTTACCCAACTAAAAAAAGTGTTAAACTCAACTGAGATTTTTCGCACCAGCATTTTGAAAATTTTAAACACAATGTGCAAGTATTCTAAAATTCCAAGCGTGTAGTTTTAGATCATTAATATAAACTTTTAAGTTAAGGTGAAAAATGTCAACTTTATAAATCTTTTTACACCATATGCCAATTGAAATAATTAGTGAGGACAAACATGTAAAATCTTTAAACATTAGGGGTCAAAGTAGACAAGACCAAAAGTCACCTACACTTATTCTTTTAAATCACGTTATACTGATTAAGATGCACTTTCATTTGAAAGAATGAAGTATCTTATCTTTTATAACATATTATCATCAATTATAAGATAAAAACGTATTATAGTGCTTAAAATTTTGGGGCCCTTGAGAAAATGGAGGCCCTAAGCGGTTGCACACCCTGCACATGCTCATATCCGGCCATGCTTAGCCCTAATATGAATAAATAGACACTTAATTTTCTCTTTAATGTTCAGATAATCTAAGAATCTTGTAATGCAATGATGGTTGGGAAACCAAGATGACAATTGCAACCTTGCTGGTTAAGTAGCTTGTTTTTGGATTCGCCAAAGACGAAACTTGCCTAGTAGTTTGTTTACAAATATGATATAGAACGTTGTAACTACGATTATGAGGATGTGGACTCTCAAAAACTATGATTCCTTGGTCAGAAGTTGCAAGAATACGAGCATCCTCAGGTAGAAAACCAAGATCTAAGTTTCTTGAATTAGGTGATGGTGCAAACCTGTTGATGTTTTTAAAATACTTCGTGCAAGAAAACCAAATACAATGTTGTTTCTTTTCTTGTACAAATCAAGAACATACGGGTCGTATGTGAGGGCATCGAGCTCTTTGTTGGCACAACGCATGGTATTGAGAGTCTTTAACAATGCTCGTGAAAGAATCGTGATGATCATCACTAAAGAGAGGTGAGAATCCATTTGCAGAAATAAAGAGTTGAAAATCGATCGGTTGTTTAAAGGTGACGAAAAGATGGTTTTAGTTTGTTATGATTTATGAATAAATAGTTTGAAGGTATATCATTGTGATTAAGAGATCATGTATTAGTGTTCCAAATAATTTATGTGTTAGATTATAGTGAATGAAAGTCACATGTAGAGAGTTATATATAAGTAGCTGGCTGAGATTTGTGGTATAAGAAAAAAAATTAAACGGTAGCCTAAAACAAAAGTTGGCATGTCTGTGATGTTTACCAAACAAATTTATCTCCAAATCTTAGCTAATTGTTCATGCTTAAAATAGAAATGCAATTTTAGCTTTTATGTGCTAAATGAGATGCAAATCAGCTTGTATGTGATTTCATGGACAAGAATCAAGTAAGTAAAATACAATCAGTAAACATGAAAGAATCTGAAGTGTAGAAAAATGGGGAAAAAATGAGCTAGCTATCGTAACTAAATCTTTTGATTGACATTGGTCTAACTTTTGTGTGGTTGATTGGTTCCGAACTAGTCAGATATTATTGACCAAGGTCAACAAGTCAAAGACAGCTTAGTTCCAATGCTCCGTGGATAGTATAGTGTTTCCCCGGGTCGTTATGTCCCAGCGAGATTGAAATGGTGTTTTTGGAAAACGTTTTTAAGAATGAGTGGCACTGAGGACAGTAGCCAAGATGATTGGGAATTGATTATGCTACTGATATTTGGTATTTGGACAATGATATTAACAATAACAGATATACAGATATATTCACAAATACACAACTTAGGATTCAGGTTACAAACAGAGAAAAGTGGGTTTTAGCAAATTACAAACTACAGGGGGTGCAAGTGAAACTTTTCAAACATGAAATAAAAAGATAATTTAAAAATGAAAAGAAAATGATTTACTTGATTATTTTAAAATTTAAATACTAATTAATTAATTAAAAATATTTAAAACCTAATTTAAATTAAACTAAAAATGATAAAGATTACAAATTAAACTAAAAACTTGCAAAACTATTTTCTAAACCATAAAAAGAACTTGAAGAAAGTATAAAAATTAAAAAGAAATATTTTTGTCTTTTTATGGGTTTTCTATTAATTAAAAACTAATTATATTAATTAAACTATTTAAACTAATTTAAATTACTAATAATACCTAAATGATTTAGAAAATTATGGAAAAATTTATAAAAATAATTAACCGTCACAGGAATCCTAAAAAAATATAAAAAGTTTCTAAAAACTATATTTAAACTATTTTACTAATTATTTACTTATTAATTAATTTAAATCTAATTTAACTAAATTAAATAAAAAATTGGAAAATGAACAGTAGAGTTTAAAAATATATTTTCTAAAAGTCTTAACTAATTTGTAAAACCAAGGAAAAATATAAAAACCTAATGTTGTTAATTAAAATTTAAGAAAACTATTTAATTACTAATATTACCTAATTAATTATTTAAACTATTTTTAATTCTAATAATTAGTAAACTGATTAAGAAAAATCTAAGAAAATTATTACAAATACTTAAAGGTGACACAAAATTAACAAAATTATAAAAATGGTGAAGTGCTTATAATAAGCTAAAAAGAAAAATGAAAAGAGACAATCTATTAAATAGAAGCTATCACTAATTTTAAGTTTGGTTTTTTGTGGTTTTTCTTTTTGACAGATAAAAATAAGTTGAAAAAAGAAACTTTTACAAAAGCTTACAAATAAGCTGTGTGCACCCCCTTATGTCCAAACAGTTGACTTTCTTTGACCAAATAGGAAATTAAGCTCAAATGATCTTATGTGGGGTCGATAATGATGGAACTTGGTTCAGTTAAGTAAAAGGTACTTATATAAGCTAGGAACAACAAAATTTGAACACTGATAAGCTAATTAGAACATGAATAAGCACTTTGAAATTTTAAGCTAAACACAGAAATGGGACAAACAATTGGGGAGGTTTCAGGTGGGGTCCACTGAGCTTAAGCTTGCAAGCTTGCTCAAAAATGAAAGGTGGTCAGGAGGGGGGTTGAATGAACCCAAAATGGACCACTGGGACCCACTGAGGTGGCCACAATCAATCACCAAAGTGGTGGTGATGGTGATGGCCTGCTGTGCAGAGGGGAGGGTATTCCCCTGCAAGTAACTTTGAGGCAGTGTAGGGCCCACACAAAAATTACCAAAAATAAGCTAAAGGTAGGAATTTGAAGTTGAGGTGGTGGGCTACAAGCCTTTAAAAGCTCAGGGTCTGAATCACATCACAAAAATCTCTAAAAATCCTACAAGTTTTGAAAAAACTGAGAACAAACAACTTTGACTTTTTATGGAAACTTGATATTTTTTACTTTTGTTGATTTCTAATGGCTATTACTGAATGAATAAGTTGTAATAAGCTAGGATTAGCCTAAATTAAACTAAAGCTACCACTGCTAAACTGAAATGAGGGATTATGGGATTCAAATCCCTCACAGTCAACTGTGAGGATGGATCAAAGAGTTTCTTTGACTTTTTGTTAAATGACACTAGTGTTTTATGACTTGTTTGACCTATTTATACCTAATTAGGCATGTAGCAAACAGAAACAACCCAAGAATATCACTGAGACTCGGTGATATTCACAGAACCAAACACCCTTTTAAACTACTGTTTTTGAAGATTTGTGAGGTGAATGGTGATTTCAATCCACAGTACCCAACCAAACTAATGTATTATGATGAAATAAGTGCCTGAAAACTCTGAATTACCTATCTAAGCTACAAATGACAAAGAACCTCTTAGAATGCAAAAGTGGCAGTGAAATCAAGCAAAAACTAGGAAACCTAGTTTAAGCTATCCAATAAACTCACACTAACTTAAAATCCATTCAATCATATCACATAAGCATAAAATCACTAAATTATATGGATTTAAATATACCTACAGTACAAATGCAAGAAATTAGAAAAGGGCTTACAAATGGTTTTTGACTGAGAAACAAGGTACCAAGAGCAATGAACTCCTCCTACACCTCCCCTGAGGTTTCTAATACCCAATGCAATCCATAACTCCACTGCTACAGTCCTCCTTCTTCATCCTTCTTGAATTTTTTATTTATTTTCTATTTTTCTAGATTTTTTTGTATTTTTACTTTTTTTGTTCTAAACTGAATTATATGGTTTCTAATAGCTTGTATAAGCTATGTAGGGAGCTTATGTGGCCTATGAAGTCCAGAAACAACACAAATAACAACATTCCACAAACATGAGGTTTTTGAAATTTAAAAAATGCATAAACTGAGATTGTGAATTCAAACTGAAATTAGAACTTTGAAACAGACTTAGATTATCATAAAAATGCTCAGGAAAGAGCTTTACACTAAAAATTACAAGAGAAATTGATTAATTATGCTATTCGACACTAAACTACCCTAAACTAAACTACTCATTAACTACTACTTCAACTCTTTCTTTTTTCTTCACTTAAATACACCAGGGTGGGTCCCACGTGCTTTCCCACTTGTAATTTTAACCATTGGATGAGTGGATTTGATCCTGGCCTTCCATTCAGTTTTGGCGCCAAAAGAGATTCAGAGCAATTGGGGGTCTGTTTTGAGTGTGAAAGGCTAGGGGTGTAGGGTAGAATAGGTGGTGGAGGTGATGGGTGAGTGAGGTGGGCAAGTGGTGATGGTGGGGTGAAAACCAGGTGGTATTGGAGAGGGAGGGAAAGGTAGGGGATGAGTGGTTTGGTGGTATTTGACTTCTGTTGACCATTTTAAATAATAAACGGGGTGGGGTTTGGGACTTAGGAGGGAGTGTGGGCTGGATCAGGGGTAGGTTTGGATTGGATTTGGTTTTTGTTGTGTTGGGTTTGGCTTATATTTGGGTTAAAATAACAAATAAGGTCCGTTTGGTTTTATTAAGAAATAACACAAGGACCAAAGTTGTAACATTCTGAAATTTGAGGGTTGTTTTTGTAATTTTCCTAAAGTAATCAAAAGGGTTAATCATGCCAAGTTACAATACCCCAAGGACCATTAGTGGTAATTTTCTGTTTTTTATATCCGGGGACCTTTTCTGCCAAACTTTCAAACTTCAGGGACCAAACATGTAATTTCACCAAAC
>JARVZY010005848.1:0-7500 GCA_030686995.1 Artemisia argyi
AGTTTTACTCACATCTCGAATAAATTCAAGGACATATTCGAAGAAATTCTGACCACCGGTCGGAATGGTTTGTGGGTTCCGAACGGCTAGAGCGGCTGAACCTAATAAGATAGCAATTACAACCCAAGAAGTAATAAGTACTTGGCCGTGGACTTGGAAACCCCCGATTTTCCAATAAAAATGTTGGCCTACTTCCACACCGGATAGATCATATAATCCGTTTAGTGTGTTGATGGAACATGATAGAACATTCATATTGCCCTCTGACAAAAATAGAACTTTAAACAAAATTATTTTGATTCAACCATCTCTTTCTCGACTTGACTACTTGAATCGTATATTTTGAATACCAACTAATCAAATTATATTCCTTGTTATTTTTATCTCTTTTTTGAGATTAAGAAATAGTAACCGATTCGATAAATCTATGAAGGTTCCGAAATGAAATAAGTTATTTATCTTATTATTAATCACGGATTTCTTATATAGCCAGAACGTCCCTCACAAATTGCAAATACTAATTTGTTAAGAATTAATCGGATTGAAGATATAGCGTCATCATTCGCTGGAATCGAAATGTCTGCGAGATCAGGGTCACAATTTGTATCGATTAAACAAATTGTTGGAATTCCCAACGTGATACATTCTTGAAGGGCCGTATATTCTTCGTGCTGATCAACGATGATTACAATATCGGGTAACCCTGTCATATATTTAATCCCGCCCAGATATTTTTGCAAATGAGATAATTGTCTTTTCAACATAGCCGCATCTCTTTTCGGAAGACGGTTGAGTCCCCCTGTTTTTTGTTCGGTTCTCAAGTCTCTAAACTTATGAAGTCTCGTTTCTGTAGTGGACCAATTTGTTAACATACCACCGAGCCATTTTTTATTAACATAATGACACCTAGCCCTTATTGCAGCCCATGCTACTGAATCAGCTTCTTTATTTTTAGTTCCAACAATTAAGAATTGTTTTCCCTTACTTGCTGCATCAAAAACCAAATCACAAGCTTCTGATAAAAAACGAGCAGTTCTAGTAAGATTTATAATATGAATACCTTTACGTTTTGCAGAGATATAAGGTGCCATTTTAGGATTCCATTTCCTAGTACCATGGCCAAAATGAACTCCTGCTTCCATCATCTCTTCTAAATTAATGTTCCAATATCTTCTTGTCATTTCTCCCCACACTGCCTCCCCCCTTTGATTTGAAAAAAAAGCGAAGAGGTACCCTGAAATAAATAATTGTTCCGATGGAACCTTCTCTGCTACCGTAGATTGGCGTCGATACACAGTTCAAGCCATTATTCTTTTCTATTTGTTATTTTTTTATTACTATTATCAAATCAAATGACTGGACCAACGGATCCTTTTAAAAGAGAAAAGAAAGGGGTTAATCTGCTCTTATGGATCATTAAATCCTAAAAAAAAGATTGTTCTTGTGTATCATGGAAATTCTTTGAAAGGCAAGAATCTAATAATTTTCTATGGTAAAACAAAATATCTTTCATTTCCCCCTCTAATAGATTCTTTTTTTGGGGTTCAAAGGCAATGTTGTTAGGAATGTTGTTAGGTTCGTTTGATGGTGTTTTGAAGCCGCTACCAACAGGTATCATCCCCCCCAGAACAACGTTTTCTTTCAGGCCTTTCAACCAATCGATACGCCCCAGGAGAGCTGCTTTTGCTAAAACCCGAGCGGTTTCTTGAAAACTCGCTTCGGATATGAAACTTTGAGTATTCATAGATGCTCTTGTTATTCCCAATAAGACGGCTTGGTAACAGATCGCTTCTTCCAAAGCGCGCCCCATTCGTTCCGCTCGCAACAATCCAATAAGTTCTCCGGGCGAAAAAACATTAGACATTTCATCTTCTGAAACCAATACTTTTGATGTTATTTGACGTACAATAATTTCTATATGCCGATTATGTATCTGCACCCCCTGGGATCGATAAACCTTTTGGACCTTATTAACCAAAGAGATACGACTTTGCACTATAGTTAGCTCAGCACCAATCAAGAATGCCCAAGGAATTCCAAGAATTCTTGTTATACATTTATTCCAACTCTCAATCCTTTTTTCGAGATTCATCGATATTGAATCAATTGAACGCACTTCTAACACCTGTTCCACTTTTGGAAGACCTTGGGTTATATCACCAGATCTGGATTTTTCATATATAAATGTAACTAATGTATCTCCTTCGTAAAGGATTTCCCCATAATGCCCATGAACAGTTGCTCCTGGAGTAGCCAAATAAGGCTTAGCCGATCGTATTACCACAGAGTCAACTTGAAGAATTAGAACTTGACCCGATTTTAAATGCGGTCCTTTTTTGGCTATACATACATTTTCACAAAGAAACTGCCCAAGACTAACGATTGTAGATGTCTCTTCACAATAATTGTAATGGAGAAAATACCAATTCAAATTCAATGGATTCAAAATGATGTTACTGCACGAATAGGGATTATAAATTTTACCATTTTCATCCAGTAAATAATATTTAAGTATTTGAAAAATCTGTTTTAAATTATCAAGTTGCAAATAGTTAGTTACCAAGATCTGATTATGGGTTATTAAATGGGAAAATAAATCAAAATTATAAATTGGAAAGCCTGTTCCTAAGGGGCCCAACGAATTCCTAATTGGAATGAGCAGGTCCTTTTTGATTGATTCTTTTATCACATTGGTTGATTTTACATCGTTGAATGGGCCTATTCGAGAACAATTAGATGATGACAAAATTATCAAAGATTGAGATTCCTTATTTCGATTCAATAACGTATGAATAGTTCCTTGATTTGGATTAAGGGATTCTTGAATCCTTGGCTTGGGATTGGAATAGGAATAAATGGAAGAAAACGGATTGACATTAGCGCGATCTGATCCATTCTCAGAGATCAATCCTGAACCCGACAGATCATTTCTTTTTCCGGTATACGAAATAGGGGACTTCGCTAAGTCGATTCTTAGAAAATCTCTAATCAAACCATTTGTCCTTATTTCAACAAAGGAAGCACAGGCCTTTTCGATCTTTTTGTCTTGGTCCCAGTTCAGCACTAAACAAGTCCGAACTAATTGAATATTTGTGTCCCAAATTTCAAGAATTGGGTCGTAATAAAGGATATAATTGACAACTCGAAGTTGTAGATTATCACTTTCCTGCAAGAGATCCGGCGGGAAAAGTCTTCCTAAATTTATACCATCTGTTTTTTTATATGGGACTACAGGTTGAACCAAAACAAAATAATTTTTTTCATACCTGGAAAGTTTCATTCGTTGGATATAGAGCCAATTTTTCAATTTTTTGTATTCTTTGGAATTCTGTTTTCCCCCTCCTGGTGGTATCAATCGGAATGCCTTATTTGTCTTTCCAGGAAAATGGATATCTCCAGAAAAGATTATCAGTTTAATTTTTTCTGCTTTTTTCTTCACTCGGACCAATCCGCCTACCCGACTTCTTCGATTTAAAGTTATTTGTGTATCTACCCCAATAATACTATTGTGCCGTACCATTATGGAAGAAGATTCGGCCAAAATGTGGACTTCCACGGGAATAAAAAAAAATGGATTTACTTCCTTTTGGTATTTTGGCCAAAGTACATTGACTCCTCGATATTCAATCAAATCCTCTTCGTTGACGATTGAATTAAGTTCTCTAGTCTCATATTTAGTAAGTCCCGAGCTCTTTCTTATATATCGAGGATCATCAAAATAAGCAAGAATACTATTTCTACGGAGAATACCATTTCTGGGGATTTCAATTGAGATACCCGAAGAAGGTATGAGTGGGTTCTCTCCTTCTGGAATCGATTCGAGTGGGATGATGACTCTATTTCTTCGCCTCTTTGCCAATAAATCAGAATTCCCCTCGAGAATGGACGGATATCTGAGATTCCAACGACCAGTACATGTCATTCGATTAAGTTCTGAATAATCAGGAATCCTATCTCCTTTTTGATTTTTACCAGAAAAATACGAACTAAAAAATTTGTGTCTAACTTGATTATTAGTTACTGAGGGGTTAGAAATATATCTTCGCTTAACAGAAAGAGAATAAGCGTTTATTTGATCTTGATCCTTATGGATCGAACAGGGGCCTGGACTGGATCTCCAGGGCTCCCCTAATAATATCCATAAATGACTTGTTTTTGGTAAGAGATGAATATTACCATATGTAAATTCAGGTGCATGGTACACATCGGTATTCCAGTGCATTTCGCCCTCTGAGTCAGAATAAATATGTTTTCGAACTTTCTCTTTCAAATTCAAAGTGGATGTTCTCGCGCGAATCTCAGCAATGACTTGTTCTGATTCTACATATTGATCATTTTGAACTAAAAGAAAACTTTTGGGCGGAATACACACATTGTGTATAATATCTTCACTCTCAATAGTTACATATAAGTCTCTAGAACATAGAAAAGCAGGATGTCCATGACGTGTACGTGTCGGATGAACCAAATCCTCGTTGAATTTTATTTTTCCATTAGAAGGGGCTCGCACATGTTCTGCAGTACCCCCTGTGAATACTCCGCCGGTATGAAAAGTTCTTAATGTTAATTGAGTGCCCGGTTCTCCAATAGATTGACCTGCAATAATACCTACAGCTTCTCCCAATTCGACCAGGTCGTCATGAGCTGGACTTCGGCCATAACATAATTGACAAATCCACGACGTACTCCTACAAGTAAAGGGAGTTCGAATAGAGATTGGTTGTGCTCTAAAAGTTATGAATCTATTGACAAGTCCAACTCCAATATCTTGATTTCTAGTAGCAATGCATCGCGAACCTATATATACATGATCTGCTAATACACGCCCAATTAATGTTTGGATAAAAATCCTGTCCGCCATCATTCCATTTCGAGGACTTACAGAAATACCTCGGACGGTGCCGCAATCTGTTCGACGTACAACAATGTGTTGAACTACTTCAACAAGTCTGCGCGTGAGATATCCTGCATCTGATGTTCGGATAGCGGTATCCACAACTCCTTTACGGGCTCCGTAACAAGAAATAATATATTCTGTTAAAGAGAGTCCTTCGCGTAAATTGCTTTGAATGGGTAAATCAATCATTTGCCCTTGGGGATCCGACATTAATCCTCTCATACCTACTAATTGATGTACCTGAGATGCATTTCCTCTGGCTCCCGAAAAAGACATTATATGGACTGGATTAAAAGGATCGGTCATCCGAAAATTAGGATTCATTTCTTGTCGCAAATATTCACTTGTGGCATACCAGATCTCGATCGATTGACGTAATTTTTCTACCGCGTGTACATTCCCATAATGATGGTGTTTTTCCAAAATAAAACTTTGTTGTTCAGCGTCTTGAACTAGCCATCTTTTAGAAGGTATTGTTAAAAGATCATCAATTCCTAATGAAATGGATGCGGCGGTAGCTTGTCGGAAACCCAGAGTCTTTACTTGATCCAGGATATGTGATGTATATCCTATTCCATAGTGATCAATAAATCGACTAATAAGTCGTTTCATGGCAGTTCCGTCTATCATTTTATTGTGAAAGACCTGAGTGGGCCGTTCTGCCATCAGTACCTCCATATTGCGCTGAGTAGAATTTGACAATGGGTTTGAGTCAGTGATTGTAAAACTTCCTTTTCTAGATCTTGATTCACGTAGAAATTCCGCAATTGCAATTATAGTCCTAGTTAACCCGGTGAGACTCGAATTCCCCCTGGTAGCATAGAATTACAACAGCCCTGCCAAAACCCCTGTATGGCTTCTTCTATTTCTCGATAAAGAGAAATATGACCGAGAGTGGTTCGAATATATATATAAAGAATTTCTTTTTTTATACTTCTTACTATTAGATAGTGTCCATAAATCTCATAATAGGTCCCCAAAGATTCATAGTGAATTTCGATGGGAGTTTCTCTTGCAGCAATAACGCGTTGATCTAGTCGCCACCGCAGCCACAAGGGACTACCTAAATTGATGCGTTTTTGCCGATAAGCTCCAATTGCATCATAGGCATTAGAAAAAAAAGGTTCTTTTTTTTTTGTATACTTATAGTTATTATCTTCATTTTGATAGTTTATACGATTACATGGATTATACCTATTTACACAAATACCCCGACGATTTCCACTCGTTAAGAAATAGAGTCCACTAAGCATATCTTGAGTTGGTGCAGAAATGGGATCTCCAATAGTTGGAGACAAAAGATTCATATGAGAAAACATAAGTAAACGTGCCTCTGCTTGAGCCTCCAAAGATAAAGGCACATGAACAGCCATTTGATCCCCGTCAAAGTCTGCATTGAAGCCCTTACAAACTAATGGATGTAAACAAATAGCACGCCCTTCCACTAAAATGGGCAGGAATGCCTGTATGCCTAATCTATGCAGAGTAGGCGCTCTATTCAGCAATACAGGATGGTCATCCAGAATTTCCTGAAGTATTTCCCATACAATCGGTTTTTTTTTTCGAATTTGACTTTTAGCAACTCCGATGTTCGAAGCAAGATGTTTTCTAATTAGGTCACGAATTACAAATGCCTGGAAAAGTTCTATTGCTATTTCGCGAGGCAATCCACATCGATGTAATGAAAGTGAAGGGCCCACGACAATCACTGACCGCCCTGAATAATCAACCCGTTTACCAAGCAAAGTCTCGCGAACTCTTCCTTCTTTGCCTTCAATTACATCTGAAAGAGACTTGTAAACTCTATTATGATCATCCCTCATCGGTTGTCCGCAGATTCCATTATCAAGAAGTGCATCCACGGCTTCTTGCAGCAATTTTTCCTGAGATATTATTAATTCTTCTGGCGTAGCTATACTTGTTGTTAATAGATCTGTAAGAGTATTATTCCGATAGATAATTCTTCTATAGATTTCATTAATATCCGAGGTCACTAGTTTATCCTCATCTATATGATAGATTGGTCTCAACTCAGGAGGAAGAACTGGTAATAGACGCAAAACCATCCATTTTGGTTCTATATTTGTTCGAATAAAATGCTTAGCCAATTCCATGCGTCTAAGCAAAAAATCTTTTCTTCTTCCAACTTTTCGATCTTCCCATTCATTCCCTGTGGGTTCTTCTTCCTCCAATTCTTTCCATTCTATCAATGAAGAATCTATAATACTTCGTAAATCTAGATTGGCTAATTGTTGTCTGATAGAGCCCCCCCCGGTAGACATCTCTCGATTTCGAAATGTATCGAAGCTCCGGGTAGTAAAAAAAATGGGGATCCTGTATTTCCAGGGTTGGATTTCGTATTCCAATAAACCCCGTAATCGTAAAAAAGTGGGTTTTTTATCTATGGGCCTAGCAAAATAAAAATTGGGATAGGATCTCCCCCCCTCAAAATCGGACGTGAAAGTTTCCTTTCATCCGGCTCAAGTAGGTCAAAGAAAAAGAAAGGAGTTCTCGCTTTCAAATTTCAAATTATATAAAACTCCAAAAAGATCTACTCCTTACTCAAGTTTCCAGTGAAGACCAAGCAAAACTTCATTTATTCC
>JARVZY010005848.1:12500-20000 GCA_030686995.1 Artemisia argyi
GTGGCCTTAGTTACCTATGGTATTTGTCTTATTACCTATTTCTAGTTGATTTATGAATGGAAGGTGGCATAGGCCCCTATGGTCCAGTGGTTACGACCTCTCTCTTTCACGGAGAAAACGAGGGTTCAAGTCCCTCTGGGGGTATACCAAGACTAAAGACTATAGGAGTGGGATTTTCTATCAAGTGATCCGTATTTGTCAAGTCCTTCTATTAGTCTACTCAGAAGAGACTTTCTATTTTATATCAAATGTTATATTTGATTTCAAGTGATATGTATTTGTCAAGTCTACTTGGGAGACGAAAGGAAGTTGATTATGGAACGTCTAAAATGAATTAGGCGTTGGGTCGATGCCCGAGTGGTTAATGGGGACGGACTGTAAATTCGTTGGCAATATGTCTACGCTGGTTCAAATCCAGCTCGGCCCAACAATTCGCCAATCTACTATCAGATGGTATAACCCTCTTGTTCTTAAGAAATACCTGATACAAGACAAGAGAATAAAAAAAAGAATCTAAATTTTCTGCTAGATCTCTTCTTATTTCCCTGGGATTGTAGTTCAATAGGCTAGAGCACCGCCCTGTCAAGGCGGATGTTACGGGTTCGAGCCCCGTCAGTCCCGACGGATCCAATAAGTACATCAATTCGCCTCTCCATTTTCTGTGAAATGAAGGGACAGAGAGAATAATTGAATTCCGAAGGGGTTTCCCTCTATTTTTTTTTTTTCAGGATTCTCTCGAAGAAAGAACACACCCTAAAATAAAATGAAAATAACTAAAATAGTGAAGTTGACAGAATATTTCATCTTTTCGGCCGCGACTCGTCTTTCTCATACTTCTTTGTTTTGTCTTCCAAAGAAAAGAGGATCACTAAAATTTAAAACCTAATTCCTGTCTTTTTCCACTTCGCTTGTATTGTTTGTTGGTGGGGTTTTGTAGTTAATGGAAACGGACGGGTTAGATTATACTTCATTTGATGGTTCTAGAAGGAAGACCTAAGGTAGGTTATAGAAAAGAAAGAACAGAAAAGAAGGATAAATAAAGGAATTTTTGATTGGTCCGGGAATCCTATCTTGGATTCGGTATGGATAAAAGATCTTCATATGTTATATACTATTAATTCTCCACGACTAATTAATTTAATAGCTCAGATATTGTTATTCATGATATTGATCCGATTCAATATCATCGATAGGTAATGCATTCATTGAATTGACAGGTGAAAGATTTATCATCTCTATGGGATTAAATCCCGAGTTATTGTATTGTGAAATAAAAAAAAACGATGAGATTATGGAAGTAAATATTCTTGCATTTATTGCTACTGCACTGTTCATTTTAGTTCCTACTGCTTTTCTACTTATAATTTACGTAAAAACAGTAAGTCAAAATAATTAATTAATTACTTTAAATGAAACTCGACTTCTGAATTCTTTGAAGAAATCAAAAGAAAAGTATTCTATTTTTGCTGAAATCAAGGGGCTATAATCGGCGATATTCTATGAGATCCGAGAGTATGGTAAGTAAGAAATTGCTTTATTACTTACCATACTCTCTATTAGTGTTATAGTAGTGTATAAAGTTGTACTTGACTTTCTAATAAAAAGGGTATGCTATATTAGCTTCTATCTTCAATCTTCAATTCAATATATGTAGTTATTAATCCATATTTGGAATTGACGTAGGACCCAATCTTTTCTTTCATACATTTATATATATATATATATTTATATTCCAATGAATCTGAAAACTTCCAATGAATCTGAAATAATTGTTTTACTGTTATAGAATACATTTCTCCACTAGAATCTAATGGAATTTCGAAATGAAGATATTTTTATTTGAAAATTATTTCAATTTAAATAAAGAATGCGTTGCAGAACGATCTATAAAACAATTGATACCTTTTCATTTCTCAACTAAATTAGGAGTGCTTCTAAAGTCCACTTCTTCCCCATACTACGAGTGAAAGGGAAAAAGTAAAGACTACCATTAAAGCAGCCCAAGCGAGACTTACTATATCCATGTGAATTATGTCCCTTATCTCTATGATAGAATTATTCCATTATTGCTCACTAATAATAGTAGAATGAATGGTCCAGAGTCAAAAAGGGATTCTGGGCGAACACTATTGATGAATCAATCAAATAAATGGATTTTAAAAATTCCTATATGATTTATAATCCGTACCCTTTCCCGATTGTCTCTCTGAAGGAGTTGGGATATAGTATATTATACTCTTGACGAGGGGTAAAAATTGTTTTGGGCTTTTTTTTTTATTTTCTATAAAAGGTAAATTATCTATCCAATCTCAATCTAATAGTGATTGAATGCCTGAACACTCAGAGATTCTCGCGAGTCTATATATGTAGATTACAGTATAGAAAGTACTTTCCCAACTAGTAGTGGAATTCTCGGCCGGTTATCCAATGTAATTCAAGACCCAATCAATAGACATTACATTAGCAGTAGAAGAGAATCTGGAAGTCTTGCTTCGACCATTATAATCTTTCTTTGAATTTTAGATTCAAAGATTTCCAATCTTTTACAAAATCCCCAGAACATAAAAAAATAGCGGAACAGAACAAGAGATTTCGATTCGTTTGTTGATGAGGCGGCACCCGGATTTGAACTGGGGAAAAAGGATTTGCAGTCCCCCGCCTTACCACTCGGCCATGCCGCCAAAACGATACACAATAGGATAAAAATTTCCCTTTTTGAGTTGTATTAGTAAACTTGAGTTTATTGTACTTGCATCCCTTTTTAATCCTTTTTTCTAAATTTAGAAAAAATTAGAAAAGAAACCGTTTTTCCCCTTTTGATTGTATTTGATCTGCCCCTTCGATTGATTGTATAGTATCTCAAAACACACAAACTTCCACTCACTTTTATATTGAAAAATCAAATGTATATTTTCACTCAAAAAGCCTAAATTTATGGGAACCATTAACTATTTATTGACTGACAATTCGTGAATTATTCTTGGATTTGAATATCAATTTTGGTTTGCCTAATGACATAAGAATAAGCAAAAATTTTTTGATACATACTTAATTTATTTTTTTAATCAAAAATCCTTCTCAATTTCCATTATAACAAAAATTATAGGTATATGTAAACCCCAGAACGGATATTCTTATACAGATACCAAATTGGCTATTTATATTATAGTATGTTGCCTATAAATAAAGGGAATTCGTTGGAACAAAAAAAGGCCTGGCTGGGTATTGACCGGGCCAGGCCCAAAAGGCACTTCGAACAAAATAAAAGAAAGAAGGTGTTCTTTATTTATCTTTCTATTTGGATCTTTCGAGCATCTAAATTGAATTGCTAATTATATAATAACGATAAAGAATGTGAAAGAAATACTTTCTTTAATCCTTACTTGATGTGTAATGTAACATAGTAATTATCTTTTTCAATTGGGAGAGATGGCTGAGTGGACGAAAGCGGCGGATTGCTAATCCGTTGTACGAGTTATTCGTACCGAGGGTTCGAATCCCTCTCTTTCCGTTTCCGTTGATGAGTTTCCATTTTTTCTTTCAAATTTTGCAAACCCCTTTTTATTTTTTCCTTGTTAAATGTGTGGAATAGCTAAAAAAAATCTTAAGAAAATTATAAAATCAAGCAATAAAAACAAAAAAATTATTCTTCACGTCCAGGATTACGTCCTGGATCATTGGATAGGAATCCAAAGATGAAGAGAGAAACAAAGAATATTACTACTGTATAAACGAAAAGTTTGAGAGTAAGCATTACACAACCTCCAAGATCATTTTTTGAAAAAGAAAAACGAGAAAAGACAATAGATCCTCCATTTTTATATCACATATCCTATTTTGACACCAAGAAAAGAATTCTAGAAATAGAAAAGAATGTTCAGAAATTCAAATGAAGTTGAAATTTGTAATCAGAGTCTTTGATTACCACAAATCACTTTCATACCCAAATTAGATATTGTAAGGGACCCGAAGCTAATAAGGTATTTCGCCGTAAAAAGGATTAAAATCAGGAAATAGGGCGTCTCGTGGCTATCCGAGAATTTCAATGTTTGAATCGAAGGTTCATACTGTCAGACTTATTTGATCTTATCAATTGTTATAATTTTTCTCGAATAAATATGAATTTTCTAGGATAGTATTAAAGATCTTATCGAAAACTTACAGCAGCTTGCCAAACAAAGGCTAAAAGAAAAAAGAACAGGGGTATGACTGGCATAACATCTACGATTGGATTCAAAAAAGCATAGGCTTCGGGCAATTTGGCCAAGAAAAGACTACTCGGATAAAGGGCAGAATTAAGACAGATCAAACTAAAGATATTAAGCATAACAGACATTTTTTTCGTCGAGATAATTGCATTTTGATTGAGTTATTGATATAAGGAAAAATGAAGTAAAGTAAGGTAGACAAAAAATCCTTCTTTTTCCGCTCAATCAAAAATCCTCCGATTCTCAAAGGAGAATAGAAGAAATCATACTTTCATACAATATCTTAATTGAATTATATGTAATGATCAATAAATTCCATTGAATTAATTCTAGAGATACACATGCCAAAATCCTAGCACGAATCTATAATAGATTCTATAAAGAATAAAGATTTTCTATAGTTGGACTGGAATTGACGAACACTTAATACCAATATTATTCTTTAATAGTATAAGTATCCAATAAAAATAGAAATGGGGCGTAGCCAAGCGGTAAGGCAACGGGTTTTGGTCCCGCTATTCGGAGGTTCGAATCCTTCCGTCCCAGAGCATATCCATTGTATTCTAATACTTCTTTTTTGTTCAACAAGGTTCTGTTTCAAGGTTTGGATAGACTTTTTTTATTCTTCGCGGAATCATATCTGACTTTTTCACAAACCAAACTAAATCGAGTTCAAATGACATGCAAAAGTAACTGAACCCTTTTGTGACCCATAGAAAATGGGGCATAGATCACAGTTGGAAAAAGATTACTTAACCTCAGGTTAAAAAAATATGAAAATACATATAAAACGAGGAAGTGCTTAGCCTATAGGTATGTATGGTTATCCTATTTCAGTGACAATAGTGTTTCCATTTTTGTGAAAACTAAATTGCATCCCTAAAATATGAAAATTTAAATATTTAACAATGATATTTCTTTTTATTGTTCGATCTATTTAGCTTATTTGCTTTGCATCATTGACAATTCCATTTGAAAAGAAAGAGAGATCTTGCTTTTTTATGATAATAAAAAGGAGTAAAACTTGACTCAAAGAATGATGTAGAAGTAGAAAACTTTTTCAACTATCAAGATTTGTAATGATTCCTTCTAGGTTGGGAAGTTGAAAATGGTCAGTCTATCTTATTGAGTCACTTGAAGAGGCAGAGTCAAATAGAATTTATTTATTTATTTTATTTGTGCGATTTCTGTTAGTTATGTTATTTCTATATTTGGATTTCTTAATATTTCTGTTAGATATTTTTTTGAGATAGAGATTTATAGAAAAATGTTATATTCAGACAAAAAAAGACGGCATTTTGCTAAAATTTATTCAGAAAAATCTTTATTATCTGTGTAGATATTCTCTATTAAATATAAATAACTATGTCTCTGTACCGACTGAACCAATGACTATTCATGATTCCATAATTGAATCAATTCCATACTGGTTCCAAATTAGAGGAATGTTATGGTAAAACTTCGTTTAAAACGATGTGGTAGAAAGCAACGTGCGACTTGAAGGACATGATCCGGTGTGGATTCTTATTGTTACATCCACCATTTTATATAGGAATGAAGGTGCTCTTGGCTCGACGTCGTTTGTTCTATTCTACTAGAACCCTTCTTTTTTTATTGGGTTCTAATGTAAATAGTTCATGATGGAGCTCGAGTAGAAAGTATTTATTAATTTCTCAGGGGCAACGATCTAGGGTTAATGCCAATTAATAAATTGGAACAACTTCGTAAGTATATCTTCGATATAGAAATCGAAAGGATTCCATTCCAACAAATTTTCAAAATTGTTGGAACGGCTAAAACTTTTTCGATCGACAGTGTATCGCGCATGAATCAACCTCGGTATGATTCTTTGATAGAAAGAAATCCCAAAAGGGGTATGTTGCTACCATTTTGAAAGGATTAAGAAGCACCGAAGTAATGTCTAAACCCAATGATTTAAAACAAAAATAAAGGATCCCAGAACAAGGAAACACCACTTCAATTGTCTCACGGATCCGAATAAAGAATCCAAATAAATTTTAAACGAGACAAAAACGGTGGGTTAAAGACCACTCAATAAAAAAATATCTTAAAAATCTTTAATATATTTGAGAATTATTATTATTATATTATTGAACTTGAGTTATGAGTACAAATGATTTTTTTTCAGCAACGCAGCTAAATAAAAATGACTATGAGTTAAATTGAAATTTGAAATTATATTATAGAATAATTCATTTTACAGATTTTCTATTTATTCTAATTCTAATTTTATCCATAGACAAAACATCATTTTTTCTCGAGCCGTACGAGGAGAAAACTTCCTATACGGTTCTAGGGGGGGGGGGGTTCTTTTTCATCTACATCTATCCCGATGAGCCGTCTATCGAATCGTTGCAATTGATGTTCGATCCCGAAGAGAAGGAAGAGATCTTCAGAAAGTGGGTTTTTATGATCCGATCAAGAATCAAACTTATTTAAACGTTCCCGCTATTCTCTATTTCCTTGAAAAAGGTGCTCAACCTACAGGAACTGTTCAGGATATTTTAAAAAAGGCAGAGGTTTTGCCCTAATCAAATGAAATTCAATTAAATTAAGGAAATAAAAAATATGGGTAGGATAATGATTTCTATATCATTTTGGATATCTTTTCTATACTATGTTTTTTTATTTCCTTCTTTTCTTCTTCTATTCGTATCTAGTTATCATTGTTTTTATAGAATCCTTTTTGATAGAATCTTTTTTGATAGAATCCTTTTCTAAGGAAACCCTTATTTGATTCATCCTCACAAAATAGAACTATTTTGGCATTACCTGCAATTGGATGGTTTTCATTCGACCTCTAATATCAAGTAAGAAACAAGGAATCGAAGTTCTTTATTCTATATGGATTCAATACACTCTTGATTGCATAAATACTTTTTCTACTTCTTCTTTGTTTATTCTCCATCTAAACTAAAATTTTTAGTATATATGTATATGCAGTGCCAATCCAACACAAGTCCCTTTTTTACTATTCTTTCAATTTAAGTTCTTGTTTTTTTTTTCCATCGTATTCCTTTCTTAACGTTTATATTGACAACATTGTATCGAACAAATATAATTCATCGTGATAAGCAGTTCTATTTATTTCCGTCCCATAGGTTTTCTTTTTTACCTGTTGATTCAAATGATGGGTTCGTTGGATTTGATACCCGGATTTTTGATTGAAAAAGTGTATAACATAGAAATAGGGGATGGTCTAGCATTTTTTACATTTCTTTATTTATTTTGATCGGGAATTTTTTTTCATCTAATTTAGTCATTTTTATGT
>JARVZY010005850.1:7500-17500 GCA_030686995.1 Artemisia argyi
ATCATTAACAGAAAGAATAAAATGATTCTGTTGATACATTCGAATGATTAAACGTTTCACAATTAGTAAGCTGAATTTATTGTCATAACCTACATTTTCCAACAAAATAGATCTATTTAAACCATGATCATGAGCAAGTACATAAATATACTCCTGAAAGATAAGTGGATATAAGAAAGAGTGTTGTTGAGATCTATCTAGCCCTAAATAGCTTTGGAATTTCTCCATTTGAAATTCTATTTAAATGAAAGGTAGAGGATTTTTGGGATTATAAATGATACATAGTGCGATACAGTCAAAACAAGGTATTATAGTACAAACCAAATAGATACCTCGGATACAGATAAACTTATCAACGGATTCTCTATCCTCTCTTTTTCCATTTAAATTTAAGTATTTATGTTCGTTTTCATTATAGGATAACAAGATGATTAGAAATCCTTTACTTTTTTCAACCTAATCGCTCTTTTGATTTTGGAAATTTTTTATCAATATACTGTTTCTTATACACATACGTTTCCATTATGAAATGGAGAATGATAATATTTAGGATTCATTAAAAAATCAGGAATACATTCCTGGGAGAAAGCCTTCCCGTATTGGGCACTAATATTTTTTTAACGTCTAATTAGATCGGGTAATCGTTCAAATTAAGAACGGAAGCTCGTTGCTTTTTCTTTCCCTAAAAAAAAATGAAATGAATTGAAGCTTTGGGGCCCTATCCATTTATTAATTCGACCCAACTTGAAATTGACTTTAGTTTCCTACCTTTCAATAAATTAAAGAAGGCTTTGTACCGAGCCGGAAAGAATAAAATATTCTCAAAACTCTTAATTGATACGACATGCTATTTTTTCCATTCATTCCCTTTCAGGATCAGTCGTGGTCTTCCAAACTTTACCGATGGTATGGACGAATCCCTCGCTTCATCTAAATGTGTAAAAGATCCTAGCCGCACTTAAAAGCCGAGTACTCTACCGTTGAGTTAGCAACCCAAATAGAAAAAGGGGTATGTAGATACAATCAGAATAAAAAAAAATTATTAAATCAAAGCATTAATCTACGAAATAAAAAATAGAAAAAAATTTCTAATCTATTTGGAACATAAAAATGACTAAATTAGATGAAAAAAAATTCCCGATCAAAATAAATAAAGAAATGTAAAAAATGCTAGACCATCCCCTATTTCTATGTTATACACTTTTTCAATCAAAAATCCGGGTATCAAATCCAACGAACCCATCATTTGAATCAACAGGTAAAAAAGAAAACCTATGGGACGGAAATAAATAGAACTGCTTATCACGATGAATTATATTTGTTCGATACAATGTTGTCAATATAAACGTTAAGAAAGGAATACGATGGAAAAAAAAAACAAGAACTTAAATTGAAAGAATAGTAAAAAAGGGACTTGTGTTGGATTGGCACTGCATATACATATATACTAAAAATTTTAGTTTAGATGGAGAATAAACAAAGAAGAAGTAGAAAAAGTATTTATGCAATCAAGAGTGTATTGAATCCATATAGAATAAAGAACTTCGATTCCTTGTTTCTTACTTGATATTAGAGGTCGAATGAAAACCATCCAATTGCAGGTAATGCCAAAATAGTTCTATTTTGTGAGGATGAATCAAATAAGGGTTTCCTTAGAAAAGGATTCTATCAAAAAAGATTCTATCAAAAAGGATTCTATAAAAACAATGATAACTAGATACGAATAGAAGAAGAAAAGAAGGAAATAAAAAAACATAGTATAGAAAAGATATCCAAAATGATATAGAAATCATTATCCTACCCTTATTTTTTATTTCCTTAATTTAATTGAATTTCATTTGATTAGGGCAAAACCTCTGCCTTTTTTAAAATATCCTGAACAGTTCCTGTAGGTTGAGCACCTTTTTCAAGGAAATAGAGAATAGCGGGAACGTTTAAATAAGTTTGATTCTTGATCGGATCATAAAAACCCACTTTCTGAAGATCTCTTCCTTCTCTTCGGGATCGAACATCAATTGCAACGATTCGATAGACGGCTCATCGGGATAGATGTAGATGAAAAAGAACCCCCCCCCCCTAGAACCGTATAGGAAGTTTTCTCCTCGTACGGCTCGAGAAAAAATGATGTTTTGTCTATGGATAAAATTAGAATTAGAATAAATAGAAAATCTGTAAAATGAATTATTCTATAATATAATTTCAAATTTCAATTTAACTCATAGTCATTTTTATTTAGCTGCGTTGCTGAAAAAAAATCATTTGTACTCATAACTCAAGTTCAATAATATAATAATAATAATTCTCAAATATATTAAAGATTTTTAAGATATTTTTTTATTGAGTGGTCTTTAACCCACCGTTTTTGTCTCGTTTAAAATTTATTTGGATTCTTTATTCGGATCCGTGAGACAATTGAAGTGGTGTTTCCTTGTTCTGGGATCCTTTATTTTTGTTTTAAATCATTGGGTTTAGACATTACTTCGGTGCTTCTTAATCCTTTCAAAATGGTAGCAACATACCCCTTTTGGGATTTCTTTCTATCAAAGAATCATACCGAGGTTGATTCATGCGCGATACACTGTCGATCGAAAAAGTTTTAGCCGTTCCAACAATTTTGAAAATTTGTTGGAATGGAATCCTTTCGATTTCTATATCGAAGATATACTTACGAAGTTGTTCCAATTTATTAATTGGCATTAACCCTAGATCGTTGCCCCTGAGAAATTAATAAATACTTTCTACTCGAGCTCCATCATGAACTATTTACATTAGAACCCAATAAAAAAAGAAGGGTTCTAGTAGAATAGAACAAACGACGTCGAGCCAAGAGCACCTTCATTCCTATATAAAATGGTGGATGTAACAATAAGAATCCACACCGGATCATGTCCTTCAAGTCGCACGTTGCTTTCTACCACATCGTTTTAAACGAAGTTTTACCATAACATTCCTCTAATTTGGAACCAGTATGGAATTGATTCAATTATGGAATCATGAATAGTCATTGGTTCAGTCGGTACAGAGACATAGTTATTTATATTTAATAGAGAATATCTACACAGATAATAAAGATTTTTCTGAATAAATTTTAGCAAAATGCCGTCTTTTTTTGTCTGAATATAACATTTTTCTATAAATCTCTATCTCAAAAAAATATCTAACAGAAATATTAAGAAATCCAAATATAGAAATAACATAACTAACAGAAATCGCACAAATAAAATAAATAAATAAATTCTATTTGACTCTGCCTCTTCAAGTGACTCAATAAGATAGACTGACCATTTTCAACTTCCCAACCTAGAAGGAATCATTACAAATCTTGATAGTTGAAAAAGTTTTCTACTTCTACATCATTCTTTGAGTCAAGTTTTACTCCTTTTTATTATCATAAAAAAGCAAGATCTCTCTTTCTTTTCAAATGGAATTGTCAATGATGCAAAGCAAATAAGCTAAATAGATCGAACAATAAAAAGAAATATCATTGTTAAATATTTAAATTTTCATATTTTAGGGATGCAATTTAGTTTTCACAAAAATGGAAACACTATTGTCACTGAAATAGGATAACCATACATACCTATAGGCTAAGCACTTCCTCGTTTTATATGTATTTTCATATTTTTTTAACCTGAGGTTAAGTAATCTTTTTCCAACTGTGATCTATGCCCCATTTTCTATGGGTCACAAAAGGGTTCAGTTACTTTTGCATGTCATTTGAACTCGATTTAGTTTGGTTTGTGAAAAAGTCAGATATGATTCCGCGAAGAATAAAAAAAGTCTATCCAAACCTTGAAACAGAACCTTGTTGAACAAAAAAGAAGTATTAGAATACAATGGATATGCTCTGGGACGGAAGGATTCGAACCTCCGAATAGCGGGACCAAAACCCGTTGCCTTACCGCTTGGCTACGCCCCATTTCTATTTTTATTGGATACTTATACTATTAAAGAATAATATTGGTATTAAGTGTTCGTCAATTCCAGTCCAACTATAGAAAATCTTTATTCTTTATAGAATCTATTATAGATTCGTGCTAGGATTTTGGCATGTGTATCTCTAGAATTAATTCAATGGAATTTATTGATCATTACATATAATTCAATTAAGATATTGTATGAAAGTATGATTTCTTCTATTCTCCTTTGAGAATCGGAGGATTTTTGATTGAGCGGAAAAAGAAGGATTTTTTGTCTACCTTACTTTACTTCATTTTTCCTTATATCAATAACTCAATCAAAATGCAATTATCTCGACGAAAAAAATGTCTGTTATGCTTAATATCTTTAGTTTGATCTGTCTTAATTCTGCCCTTTATCCGAGTAGTCTTTTCTTGGCCAAATTGCCCGAAGCCTATGCTTTTTTGAATCCAATCGTAGATGTTATGCCAGTCATACCCCTGTTCTTTTTTCTTTTAGCCTTTGTTTGGCAAGCTGCTGTAAGTTTTCGATAAGATCTTTAATACTATCCTAGAAAATTCATATTTATTCGAGAAAAATTATAACAATTGATAAGATCAAATAAGTCTGACAGTATGAACCTTCGATTCAAACATTGAAATTCTCGGATAGCCACGAGACGCCCTATTTCCTGATTTTAATCCTTTTTACGGCGAAATACCTTATTAGCTTCGGGTCCCTTACAATATCTAATTTGGGTATGAAAGTGATTTGTGGTAATCAAAGACTCTGATTACAAATTTCAACTTCATTTGAATTTCTGAACATTCTTTTCTATTTCTAGAATTCTTTTCTTGGTGTCAAAATAGGATATGTGATATAAAAATGGAGGATCTATTGTCTTTTCTCGTTTTTCTTTTTCAAAAAATGATCTTGGAGGTTGTGTAATGCTTACTCTCAAACTTTTCGTTTATACAGTAGTAATATTCTTTGTTTCTCTTCATCTTTGGATTCCTATCCAATGATCCAGGACGTAATCCTGGACGTGAAGAATAATTTTTTTGTTTTTATTGCTTGATTTTATAATTTTCTTAAGATTTTTTTTAGCTATTCCACACATTTAACAAGGAAAAAATAAAAAGGGGTTTGCAAAATTTGAAAGAAAAAATGGAAACTCATCAACGGAAACGGAAAGAGAGGGATTCGAACCCTCGGTACGAATAACTCGTACAACGGATTAGCAATCCGCCGCTTTCGTCCACTCAGCCATCTCTCCCAATTGAAAAAGATAATTACTATGTTACATTACACATCAAGTAAGGATTAAAGAAAGTATTTCTTTCACATTCTTTATCGTTATTATATAATTAGCAATTCAATTTAGATGCTCGAAAGATCCAAATAGAAAGATAAATAAAGAACACCTTCTTTCTTTTATTTTGTTCGAAGTGCCTTTTGGGCCTGGCCCGGTCAATACCCAGCCAGGCCTTTTTTTGTTCCAACGAATTCCCTTTATTTATAGGCAACATACTATAATATAAATAGCCAATTTGGTATCTGTATAAGAATATCCGTTCTGGGGTTTACATATACCTATAATTTTTGTTATAATGGAAATTGAGAAGGATTTTTGATTAAAAAAATAAATTAAGTATGTATCAAAAAATTTTTGCTTATTCTTATGTCATTAGGCAAACCAAAATTGATATTCAAATCCAAGAATAATTCACGAATTGTCAGTCAATAAATAGTTAATGGTTCCCATAAATTTAGGCTTTTTGAGTGAAAATATACATTTGATTTTTCAATATAAAAGTGAGTGGAAGTTTGTGTGTTTTGAGATACTATACAATCAATCGAAGGGGCAGATCAAATACAATCAAAAGGGGAAAAACGGTTTCTTTTCTAATTTTTTCTAAATTTAGAAAAAAGGATTAAAAAGGGATGCAAGTACAATAAACTCAAGTTTACTAATACAACTCAAAAAGGGAAATTTTTATCCTATTGTGTATCGTTTTGGCGGCATGGCCGAGTGGTAAGGCGGGGGACTGCAAATCCTTTTTCCCCAGTTCAAATCCGGGTGCCGCCTCATCAACAAACGAATCGAAATCTCTTGTTCTGTTCCGCTATTTTTTTATGTTCTGGGGATTTTGTAAAAGATTGGAAATCTTTGAATCTAAAATTCAAAGAAAGATTATAATGGTCGAAGCAAGACTTCCAGATTCTCTTCTACTGCTAATGTAATGTCTATTGATTGGGTCTTGAATTACATTGGATAACCGGCCGAGAATTCCACTACTAGTTGGGAAAGTACTTTCTATACTGTAATCTACATATATAGACTCGCGAGAATCTCTGAGTGTTCAGGCATTCAATCACTATTAGATTGAGATTGGATAGATAATTTACCTTTTATAGAAAATAAAAAAAAAAGCCCAAAACAATTTTTACCCCTCGTCAAGAGTATAATATACTATATCCCAACTCCTTCAGAGAGACAATCGGGAAAGGGTACGGATTATAAATCATATAGGAATTTTTAAAATCCATTTATTTGATTGATTCATCAATAGTGTTCGCCCAGAATCCCTTTTTGACTCTGGACCATTCATTCTACTATTATTAGTGAGCAATAATGGAATAATTCTATCATAGAGATAAGGGACATAATTCACATGGATATAGTAAGTCTCGCTTGGGCTGCTTTAATGGTAGTCTTTACTTTTTCCCTTTCACTCGTAGTATGGGGAAGAAGTGGACTTTAGAAGCACTCCTAATTTAGTTGAGAAATGAAAAGGTATCAATTGTTTTATAGATCGTTCTGCAACGCATTCTTTATTTAAATTGAAATAATTTTCAAATAAAAATATCTTCATTTCGAAATTCCATTAGATTCTAGTGGAGAAATGTATTCTATAACAGTAAAACAATTATTTCAGATTCATTGGAAGTTTTCAGATTCATTGGAATATAAATATATATATATATATAAATGTATGAAAGAAAAGATTGGGTCCTACGTCAATTCCAAATATGGATTAATAACTACATATATTGAATTGAAGATTGAAGATAGAAGCTAATATAGCATACCCTTTTTATTAGAAAGTCAAGTACAACTTTATACACTACTATAACACTAATAGAGAGTATGGTAAGTAATAAAGCAATTTCTTACTTACCATACTCTCGGATCTCATAGAATATCGCCGATTATAGCCCCTTGATTTCAGCAAAAATAGAATACTTTTCTTTTGATTTCTTCAAAGAATTCAGAAGTCGAGTTTCATTTAAAGTAATTAATTAATTATTTTGACTTACTGTTTTTACGTAAATTATAAGTAGAAAAGCAGTAGGAACTAAAATGAACAGTGCAGTAGCAATAAATGCAAGAATATTTACTTCCATAATCTCATCGTTTTTTTTTATTTCACAATACAATAACTCGGGATTTAATCCCATAGAGATGATAAATCTTTCACCTGTCAATTCAATGAATGCATTACCTATCGATGATATTGAATCGGATCAATATCATGAATAACAATATCTGAGCTATTAAATTAATTAGTCGTGGAGAATTAATAGTATATAACATATGAAGATCTTTTATCCATACCGAATCCAAGATAGGATTCCCGGACCAATCAAAAATTCCTTTATTTATCCTTCTTTTCTGTTCTTTCTTTTCTATAACCTACCTTAGGTCTTCCTTCTAGAACCATCAAATGAAGTATAATCTAACCCGTCCGTTTCCATTAACTACAAAACCCCACCAACAAACAATACAAGCGAAGTGGAAAAAGACAGGAATTAGGTTTTAAATTTTAGTGATCCTCTTTTCTTTGGAAGACAAAACAAAGAAGTATGAGAAAGACGAGTCGCGGCCGAAAAGATGAAATATTCTGTCAACTTCACTATTTTAGTTATTTTCATTTTATTTTAGGGTGTGTTCTTTCTTCGAGAGAATCCTGAAAAAAAAAAAATAGAGGGAAACCCCTTCGGAATTCAATTATTCTCTCTGTCCCTTCATTTCACAGAAAATGGAGAGGCGAATTGATGTACTTATTGGATCCGTCGGGACTGACGGGGCTCGAACCCGTAACATCCGCCTTGACAGGGCGGTGCTCTAGCCTATTGAACTACAATCCCAGGGAAATAAGAAGAGATCTAGCAGAAAATTTAGATTCTTTTTTTTATTCTCTTGTCTTGTATCAGGTATTTCTTAAGAACAAGAGGGTTATACCATCTGATAGTAGATTGGCGAATTGTTGGGCCGAGCTGGATTTGAACCAGCGTAGACATATTGCCAACGAATTTACAGTCCGTCCCCATTAACCACTCGGGCATCGACCCAACGCCTAATTCATTTTAGACGTTCCATAATCAACTTCCTTTCGTCTCCCAAGTAGACTTGACAAATACATATCACTTGAAATCAAATATAACATTTGATATAAAATAGAAAGTCTCTTCTGAGTAGACTAATAGAAGGACTTGACAAATACGGATCACTTGATAGAAAATCCCACTCCTATAGTCTTTAGTCTTGGTATACCCCCAGAGGGACTTGAACCCTCGTTTTCTCCGTGAAAGAGAGAGGTCGTAACCACTGGACCATAGGGGCCTATGCCACCTTCATTCATAAATCAACTAGAAATAGGTAATAAGACAAATACCATAGGTAACTAAGGCCACCTTAACTTAATATAACTCAGGCCTGGAGCCGCCTTTAGGATTTAGGTGATGCATAGTATATAAATAAAAGGGAAAAACTCGTTAACTATTCTGAGGATTAATGGTAATCAAACTTTACCATTAAACTATACAATCTTGAAACTTGATTTCATTGGTCTTTCTCGTCTTTATCTTTCTGATTCCCAAAGGGTTATGCGTTGGATCCAAGATCCTTCACTCCGCAGTAGATTCAAGGTGGTTTACCAAACTATGATTTGTTCGGTCAAATTATATTGAGCCCTAAGTCATACTGTCAATTAACGACACGACAGGACAGGACAAGAGGGCAATAAAAGAAGAGAGAAGACGGAGATCTAGATTAGCTATACCCGCGTTAATAATAATATAAGTTAATAAATACAACATTCATACAGTTTTCTGGTATTCAATATTGAAGTAGATTAGAATATCTATGCCGTTATTATACATTATAATATAATTAATAAGTTTTGATATTATCAATCCCAAAGCATTGTAAGCCTAAGTGGGAGAATTGGGTTTCTAGGACTGTTTTATCAATTCTGTTTCGGTTGCATCTCTTAAAAATGACAATTAATTCAAGTTCAGTATAAATTTTTATTCCACCTATTTCATAGATTCCAGTCAAAGATTCATAGAATCCAAATTCCATCATTGCTAGATTTGATTTTGATGGATAATGCGCCAGCAAAAATGGTATTTTTTTTTTTTTTTTTAGAGAATTCGATATGGATGAATATAAATAACTGACAATTTCAAAATAATCCGGGATAGACGCAATGTCCACAATACCTGGATTTAATCAGATACAATTTGAAGGATTTTGTAGGTTCATTGATCAGGGTTTGACAGAAGAACTTTCTAAGTTTCCTAAAATTGAAGATACAAATCAAGAAATTGACTTTGAATTATTTTTGGAAAGATATCAATTGGTAGAACCCCTGATAAAGGAAAGAGATGCTGTGTATGAATCACTCACATATTCTTCTGAATTATATGTATCCGCTAGACTCATTTGGAAAAACGATAGGCGTAGGTATATCCAAGAACAAACAATTTTGATAGGAAAGATACCTCTAATGACTTCTCTGGGAGCGTTTATAGTAAATGGAATTTATAGAATTGTAATCAATCAAATATTGCAAAGTCCCGGTATTTATTACCAGTCAGAATTGAATGATAACGGAATTTCGGTCTATACCGGCACTATAATATCAGATTGGGGAGGAAGATTAGAATTAGAGATTGATAGAAAAGCAAGGATATGGGTTCGTGTGAGTAGGCAACAAAAACTATCTATTCTAGTTCTATTATCAGCTATGGGGTTGAATATACGAGAAATTCTAGAAAATGTTTGCTATCCTGAACTATTTTTGTCTTTTCT